>JAVJIF010020182.1:0-57401 GCA_038442645.1 Agave tequilana | reverse complement strand
GCTTTGATGTCCAAGCTCAATTAGCCAACATCCCGGCTCGGATAACTCTTTACGAGCTTTTAGGCTGTCAAAGTCGACCAGAGAAGCTCTACAAGAAGCTCTGGCTAATGCTGAGGTCTTCATGACCCAGGTGCCGATCGGGCCAAAGGAGGAAGATGTCGAGGATTGCCTCCACGCCTCCCAAAATATTCCCTGCATCACCTTCACGGCAGATGATATGCAAGTCAAAGGGAAACATGATCGACCCCTTTACTTCGCAGGGTATATTGGATCATCTGAGGTGAACCGCATTCAGGTAGATCCCGGGTCCGCATTGAGCATTATGCCTCGCCGGGTCATGCAACATTTGGGGATTCCTACTCAGCGTTTGAGCCCTACCCAGACGACCATTTATGGGTCAATGCCAATAGTACCCGTCCAATGGGGAAGGTCAAGTTCAAATGCCAGATCGGAGATCTGAGGTCGGAAGTGACATGCTACGTCATCGACGCTGACACTTCCTACAATCTACTGCTGGGACGATCTTGGATTCATCGCAATTCTATCATTCCCTCTACCCTCCACCAGGTCATGAAATACATTGCCGGGAGTGAAAAGGTGCGAACGTTGATTGCCGAAAGGCATCCATTCAAGGGAGTCGAGAATTATTTCACAGATTCCCTCCTGTACCAGGACTCTGTGGAAGCAGATGAAATCCTGCAACCAGAGGAACCAGACTCTGGCAATGAAGCTGACACTGAGCTGGAAGAAGAAGAGTGCGTGTGAGAGCTAGATCCACCTGTAACGAACACTAATAAGCTCGATATTGATAATACCACCGACGATGTAGGCGGATGGTATATTAATGAAGAATTAGATTTGGCGTATTTTTCTGTGTTTGCTTCTGATTCGGTACCGTCAGACACTAGTACCGAAGTAGATGATGATCTCTGGTCGGCAATGGGTGCTTTGACATCATTGCATGACCAGTGAAATCGTCCTTCGAGACGTACCAAGATAATGGTAATGCGCAAGAATCTATATTCACGGTTCCAGCGAGACGGAAAGGCCAAAAACCAATTCTTTTTGGGCGAATCTCGTGAACCAACGCCCCGCGAAGAATCAGAAAGCGAGGAGGAATCCCCTCAGTTCGATCATACGAACCAAAAGCACTCAGAATGATGAAACGCATGGGGTATGACTTAACAATCGGACCCGGGTTGAACTTTGGCAAAGGAAGGAGAACGCTACTTCGATCCTTTGTGCCGAAAGAAAAAGCGCCCGATTATTATCATCAGACTCGCAGGGGGTTGGGCTATGTATCAACTCCGGCTCCATCAGCCTCTGATTTCTCGAGAGTCGTCAGGTCACGATTACTCTTCAGGCACGTCATCATGGGAGTCAGATGTCAGTGTCGGCAACATCTTCGGAGAACTTTCAGTGAACATAGTTTCAACAAGCCACCTGGAAGACGGAGATGAAGAAATAATCCAATCCGATATAGATCCTTGGATCAAACATTTAAATACTCTTTGGGATACCCGCTTTGAACAGCGAGAGCCACTTATAGAAGACAAGGTTGTTCAGATCAATCTGGGGGATGAGGCTAATCCTAAGCCCATCTTCATAAGTGACGGCCTGTCACCTTCAGAGAAAAAGGATCTAATATCTCTTGTACAAGAGTATATAGACGTCTTCGCCTGGAATTACGAAGACATGCCCGGACTTGATCCTCAAGTGGCTATGCACCGCCTCAACATCAATTCGGACGTAAAGCCTGTCAAACAACAACAGCGACGATCCGCCCAGAGTAATGGAGGCGATTCAATCAGAAGTCAGAAAGCTTATAGATTCTGGCTTCTTCAGGGAAGAACAACATCCCGACTGGGTAGCCAACATCGTCCCCGTTGCCAAGAAGAACGGAAAGATCTGAATCTGTATCGATTTTCGTGATCTGAACGATGCCTGTCCCAAGGACGAATTCCCACTGCCAATCACAGATGTCATGATTGACAATACATGTGGATTCGAACGAATGTCCTTCATGGACGGATTCTCAGGATATAATCAAATCAAAATGTATCCTGATGACGAAAGCACACCTTCTTCAGAACACCATTAGGGGTCTACTGCTACACCGTCATGTCCTTCGGACTGAAGAATGCAGGGGCAACATATCAAAGGGCCATGAATGCCATTTTCCATCAGCAAATGCACAAAACAGTGGAATGTTATGTTGATGACATTGCGGTAAAAAGCCGCGCTAAAGGTGATCACATATCTGACCTGAAGGCTGTCTTTGGTATCATGCGGGCCCATCAATTAAAGATGAACCCCACCAAGTCCTACCTGGGGGTGGCTAGTGGCAATTCCTAGGATTTGTTGTAACCTCCACGGGGATTCATGTGGACCCAGAAAAGGTTCGTGCTATCCAAGAGATGCAACCTCCGAAAAGCCTCAAAGAGCTCAGGGGATTGCACGGACGATTGGCGTACATCCGCAGGTTTATCTCAAATCTCTCCGGAAGATGCCAACCCTTCGCTAAACTAATGAAGAAGGGTGTTTCGTTCATTTGGGACGACGCTTGCCAACAAGCATTTGAGGAAATCAAGCAATACCTCACACAACCACCAGTCCTTGCAGCTCTGATATCCGGAAAAACTTTCCTGGTATACGTCCGAGCAATGGATCATTCTTTGGGAGCTCTACTAGCTCAGAATGATGATCAAGACGAGAGCAAGCGATTTACTATCTGAGTAGAACAATGATCGGAGCCGAACATCGGTACAACCCGATCGAGAAGGAATGTTTGGCACTGGTGTTCGCCATTCAGAAAATGCGACACTATCTGGTAGGCCAAATCATAAATGTCATATCAAAAGTCAACCCCTTGAGGTTACTCATCACAAAGCCTTCATCGCTAAATGGCCGACTGGCAAAATGGGCCATATTGTTATCTCAATATGAAATGCACTTTTTACCACAGAAGGCCATTAAAGGACAAGCGGTGGCGGATTTCCTGGCTGAGCATCCAAATCCGAGGGCAACCAAACTTTACGACGATCTCCCAGACGAGGTCGCTGAGGCCTACCAGACCCAGACATCCTTTGAAAGGCAAGTGTGGCACTTTTCTTTGATGGTGCATCAAGAACAAGCCCAAAAGGACACATAGTGGCAGGAGGAGGAGTAGTACTCGTCTCCCCACAGAACTATGTGATTCCTCGAGCCATCTCATTAACCGAGCCTTGTTCCAATAATGTGGCAGAATACAATGCTCTTTGATTGGGATGCAACTCGCCGATGAGATTGGCGTTAGAAATCTCGAGGCATATGGTGACTCCAAACTCATCGTCAGCCAAGTTCGCGGGGAGTACGAAGTCAGACATGAAGATCTAGTACCCTATTACAACACAACTGTCCACATGGCTGAGAGGTTTATAAACTTCTACATCGACCATATACCACGCAAGCAAAATGTGCATGCAGATGCACTGGCATCCCTCGCTGTCTCTTTAGCTCTACCGGTCGGAGCAGTGGAGAAAATATTTGTCCACAGCCATGACCTGTATTGTCCGAGAATTGTTCTTAAGGACTACCCGGAGCCGACTGGAGATTGTCAAGCCAAAGAAAGAAGTTCTCGAGTCGTCAGCCGGCCCAGAGCCTAGAGACTGGCGATTCCCCTACATTGATTATGTTATACGGCATCCTGCCTCAGGACACCAAAGAAGCGGCTGCCATTCGAAGGAAAGCCCCCAAATTCTACTATAATGCGATTACGTGAACATTGTATCATCGATCGCATGACGGGATCTTGCTCCGCTGCCTTTCACCAAAGGAGGCACAGGAAATATTGAAAGAAGCCCATGACGGTATGTGTGGAGCCCATCAACCTGGCCCAAAACTTGCATACCGACTCCAAAGGCTGGGATATTATTGGCCTAAGATGATCGCTGACGCCATCACTTATGCCAAAAGATGTCACGCCTGCCAAGTACATGGCGATTTCATCCATTAAGCACCAGGGTACCTTCACTCTACAACTTCTACCTGGCCATTTGAAATGTGGGGGATGGATGTAGTTGGCCCTATCAGCCCGCCGTCATCAAAAGGACGTCGGTTTATTTTAGCAATAACCGATTACTTCTCCAAATGGGCTGAAGCCGTTCCTTTGAAGGAGGTGAAGTCATCTGACGTGATCAAGTTCGTGAAACATCACGTCATTTATCGTTTTGGGGTACCTCGGCGAATTGTCCACGATAATGGGCCCCAGTTCATCAGTCAGGCTTTCCAAAGGTTCTGCGCTAAGTTCAGAATCCAGAGTGTGTCCTCAACGGTATACTACCCCGCCGCTAATGGCCTCGCAGAAGCTTTCAACAAGACCATTGGCAAACTCCTCAAGAAATTCGTCTCGAAAAGTCAACGTGACTGGGACGACAAGGTAGGTGAATGCTTATGGGCCTATCGCACAACTGTGCGAACCCCGACTAAAGCTACGCCATTTTCTTTGGTATATGGGTGTGAAGCCGCGCTTCCACTGAAAATCCAAATTCCATCTCTACGCGTCGCCTGACAGCGGAGATGACAACAGAGGAGAAGCATCGACAGCGACTCCAGGAATTGGAGGCCTTAGACGATAAGCGTCTGCAGGCCCAACAACAAATCGAGCTTTACCAAGCTCGAATCACCAGAGCCTTCAACAAGAAAGTTAAAGTGCGAACTTTCAAGAAAGGCGACCTTGTCTTAGCCGTCAGAAGACCCATGGTGATGACGCACAAGACGAAAGGAAAATTCCAACCCAAATGGGAAGGACCATTCGTAGTAGAGTCAGTCTACTCAAATGGATCGTATCGCCTCATAACTTCAAATGGCGATACACTCATGATGCCGATCAATGGCAGATTTCTGAAGAGGTACTATCCTTAATAGTATTCTTCTGCTGATCAAGTTAAAAGTACACCTCTGATCAAAACGAGAAGAGCTTCTTCATTAACATCTGACGCCTCCAACGGCTAATGATAGAGGAAAATGTTGGCTTCTAAGCCCAACATAAGTCTTCGACAACTCATCATGCTGAGGGAAATAGCATGGCTAGCCTAACTCAAATGGTAGTTGGTAAAGGCACCTCAAATCCGTTGATAGCTGAGGGTTTGCTAAAAATCCTAAGTGGACTTGACTCCACTCTCCCCTCCAAAATCCCTTACCAATTCTCATCCACAGAATGGTAGGTCTACAAAATATAATCATTACCAAGTTAACACTATACCTCTGGTAATGAAAAATTTTCAATACCTCTTGTCGAGTACAAACTTTGCTTGTAGACTCTACATGGAGTGACAAACTTTCAAACTTGCCAAGTTAACATTATACCTCTGGCACTTCAAAATTCACTTGTCCATTCTCATCAATAGGATGACAGGTCCTCAAATTGTTCATATCGCAAATCAATTCTCGTTAAGTTAATACCACACCTCTGACAAATTACTGTTAAGTTAACATTATACTTCTAAACAGTACATCGAGTTTCTGTCAAGTTAACATCACACCTCTGACAGTCATCTTTTCTTCAGTCTTTCATATCGAAGCTGAAATGAACAATGCTAAGTTTAACACTACACCTCTAGCATCCAGGTCATTACTAAGTCTAACAATACACTTAAGGCCATGACTTTCCCTCGGACTTCCTTGTCAAAGTCGAGATGACTAATGCCAAGTTTAATATTACACCTCTAGCATTACCCTCATTTTCAAGTTAAACATTACACCTATGACAGTGACACTTTTAGTTTTCCCAAATAAAACTGAAAAGCTTTTGAGTCAAGTTAATATCACACCTCTGACTCACATCCTTGTCAAGTTAACATTACACTTCTGACAAGACTACATTCAACCCGTTAAGTTAATATCACACCTATAACGGTAAAGACTTTCCTAGACTCCCCGCGAGCCTAGTCTCGCTTGTTATTCTCCTCAACAGAACAACAAGTCTACCTAAAAACATTGTTAGGTTAACATTACACCATTAACAGTGTTTCCATCAACTCCCAAGCTGAGCTTAATCAAGTTATTCCTAAACCTTTGATAAAAGCTCATCTTCCCTGGGGGTACAAATCCCACCTGTCACTTTCTTTATAAAGTGGTAGGTCCACCAAAAATCATTTTATCCTTGTCAAGTTAATATTACACCTCTGACAGTATTGCTGAGTTCCTGAAATAGGATCTCTCTCTACAAAATTTGACTCGTTAAGATTATTATCATAATTTTGACAGGTCAGAGGTTCTTTACTTCTATTCGTCTGACTTTCAATACAAAAAGGGAGTTAAAGACAACAGAAGAAGACAAAAAGAAATGTGTCGCTTTTATTTATTTCCAGTCATATGTAAGTGATACAAAACGCTCTCTTATACAATAAGATTGAGTGTTACAATAAAGGAGTATAAAGAAGTCCCTTTCTCTCTCAAAGGTTGCACTCACTCCTTGAAGCTACTCACAACTCTAAGTACAAGATGTTTGGAAGGGCGCCAAAGTAAAATTGAACACTGTGGCGATAATCGGAAGATGGTTGCACCACGATGCATAATGTAAACATCGAAGAAGCCTCTGGTTAACCGAGAACAATGGTGTTTCTTGAGGCCGAAAGGTAGCTGAATCTTCTGATTCCACCTGACCATCCGAAGCAGCGAGGTATGATCCTTCGTTGATGAACATCTCCACCACCAGAAAGTCATCAAATGAGCATGGAGTCCTCATCGATGTCACTTCTGAGGTAGGTAAAGGGAGAATCAAAGACCATACCCACCACTATATCCACCGCCATCCTCACTTTGACCATGCCATGCCAAGAAGCATGACTGGTGCATTGAATCTAAAGAGATCTTGGCGAGGGTCCGGTCCCCATCTCCTGAAGGCAGGAGTCATGACTTCTTCTCCTGTGGTCGACCATCGACCAAGTTCGCTGGCCGATATATTCTCCCAAGGGCCCAGCGAACATGAAAAAGGATGATCAAGCCTACCTGCATGAAGCAAACAAAAATTAGAAGATCTGAAGCTTAGTATAATTCAACAGAAAAACTAAGTGACAGACGCAGTTATTGCTGAAATCTTCAAACGCAGGAATGACCCGCGCAGCAAACCAAACTTCTGCGGTGGCAGAAACAGACGCGATCAAAACTGTGACAACATACAGAGTTTGACCACAGTTTAGTTCTGTACCCGCGTCTAAAATATGAGACGCAAAGAGAGTCAGACGCGAAAATTGCCATCTTTCTATTTGATAAACAGGGGTTGCTAAATTCAGGCCTGAGACTCCAGTCTGAGTTGAAATTCTCCTAAGTCGACAGCCTCAAGACGCGAGCTCTATGTGCAAAACCTGCGGCCAGGTACCTAAGTCTACTATACTCGAGTCCAGAGAAGTTTAAGTCAAATGGCGCAACTTCCAAAAGAGGAATACACCAACTAAGACTTCAGGAGAAAATCCAGATGATGAATCTCTTTAAGAGATATCAAAATTCAAACTTAGTTGGGTTAAAAATGTCATGGCAAACCGAGAAAGCGTACCCGCAGAGGCCTCTATTAAGAGTTGAACTCTCTGCATCGAAGCGCGGACATAAAAGGTGCTCAAGGAGACGCTTTCTGTTATTGAAATCACTTGACAGTGGTAATCTTCTGAAGAGACCAAACAGAAGCATGAAAGCTCTGGGTCATCTTCGTCCATGGAGGCAAGCCCCTGGTAAAGTCCTTGAAGGGAGAAGATGGAGTCTCTCAGAGCACTCGCTTTTAAAAGAAAAATAGTCCAAGTATGGGACTGCCAAAGGAAGGGGTAAGCCCTATTTATAGGCAAGCTACAAAGCCTATAATTAATGGCTCACTAATCAGAACCGTCGGCCTTAATGACCGCACGAGTGTCAAAGCCCAATGGAAGGCTGACGCGTGGATCGTCGCTTCGGGAAGCATCAAAAATGCAGAACTCTAACTGCCAGCGCCGGTTTTGCATTAAAAGGCATTAACACCCAAACCCAATGAAGAGCCGACGCGTGGACGACCGCTTCGGGAAACATCGAATGATGCGAGTCCCCAATCGTCAACAACGATTTGACGTTTAAAGATCCAATAAAATCTTTATGACAGGCTGCATGTAACGACTGGGAAGTTGCACCAAAAAGCAGGCATGAGAACCGCGTTCAAAGACCCTCCGCGTCTCTTAGAGTGATTCAAAGATGCGTCCATTCGCAAAAGGAACCCAGTCTGGGAGTTACGGTTGGAAATCACATAAAGCAGTATTCTGAGACTTGTGCTTTCGATAAGAGAAAGCCCATGGCAGTCACAGGTATCTTGGAGCTGTGTCGACATGGCGAGATGATGATGGGTTTGCACCGGGTCAAAGACCCAGCGTCGCATCCTCTTATATGTCTGCGCCAGTTTTAAGGAGCGTAAGACCGCATTCTTGATGCATCCTGATTCCTGCGCCTGGATAAAGTTAAGGACTGCGGCCAGTGAGTCACACTTAAAGCTGCGTCTTTCGCGTCAACTTGAACCGTGTCTTCACTGGCAGGTCAAAGTCGCGTTCCTCAGAACCGCGCCTCTCTTTGGAACGGCGCCGCGTCCCATCAAAGAACTTTGTTCTACCTAAGTTTGTTATTCACAGTTAGTCAGAGAGCACAACCAAAGACTGCAATTGAGAGGTTGGATTCATCTACAGCGGGGCAATGAAGGTGGAACAAAATATTTCAAAGACTTTTATTATTCAAAAATGGTAAAAGTAAATACAAACACTCTTGGTGAATAGAGTGTCCTTTTCTTTACAAAAGTAAAAGAAAGAGAAGGCTAAAAATCCTGGTTCGCCAAAGAACGGATTTGTTCTCTGAGGTGATGCATCTCATGTTGACGCGCCTTCTCAGATTCCATGAGAGCCTGAGCCCGCAGCTCCTCCTCGGATAAAAATCTCCGCGCAGCCAGCTGCACTCGCAGGGATTCCAGCTCGGAGGAACTAACAGAGAGGTTTTCTTCAACACTCGCCTTGGCAGCCTCTAACTCCGCTAGCCTCTTTTCAGAAGTGGCGAACTTCTGTTCATTGATAGCAATCAAGGCCTCAACTCTGGCTATGGTAGCTCGAGCATCGAGGATAACCTGCTTCGCAGCCTGCATAACCATCTCGGACTCCTTTGACTCGACAGTTAGCTTTCGATGGTCAGCCTGGAAACATTGGAGAAGATGGGTCCTTTCGGCTATCTTTTCTTCCATCTCCCTTCGCTCTTGCTCTTGAGTAGCAAGAAGCCTAGTCAGGGTTTCCTGGGCCTCGTGAAATAAGCTAGCATTCTCCAGGGATCTAAACTCTTTCAAGTCATGTCCCAACTGCTCCACTAGTAGCAGACACGCCTTGGTTGGTGAAGGGCCTCCGACTAAGCTGATGTTCTCAACCAGATTTTCGAGAAACACCCAGGCGAATTCGAAGGAGCTATTCCCAGATAGGATGAGATCAATACATGATCGCATGGAGGCAAAGAACTGTTGCACCACTTGATGCGCCAGCTCCCCCATGGCATCACTGCCTGGGAAGAATTCCGCTGAAGTGCTCCTCGATCCCCTTTCCATCACGGGGCGAGGGACGTAAACCGATTCTTCCGGTACAGGAGTCGGGCTAACGACAAGTGCGGCAGAAGCAAGAGTAACCACTGGCGCTTCTGGGGCTACTACGTCTGTAGAAACCTCCACGAGGGATGAAGTAACAACAAGCTTGACCACTTCAGGGTCTTCGGTCAAGGCTTGAGCTGTACGGCCTTCCGGGTAGGCACTGACCGCCAGATCTTCTACCTGAGCTTCCTCGGTGCTCTCTGCAAATTACCAGAATATCAGCCACGACGGTAAAAGGAAAATATCCGAAGCATCAACATTTCCTTACCAAGTTGGGGGTTCAAAGACGGCGAATTCTGGGGCGAACCTTGCAGAGTTGAGGTCCCCCGACTTCAATGGTTGCCTTCTCTTGAGGCATCTCGGTAACTGGAGCCTCAACCCTTCCCTGCTGGGCCAGCTCTTGTATCATTTCCTCAATATGGGAGGAAGTCGCAGTCTCGCTGTCCGCGGCCAACCCTACAGCATAAAGGGAAAGTGTCAGAACCCTTTCCCTAGGCAAAAAGGGAAACCAGATCTCAAAGACAAAGAGAGTACCTTCAACAGCAGCAATTGGTGCTACTGGCGAAACCGTCATAGGATCACACCCGTGTAGTTCTTCCTCCGAGATATGCGAGAATTTGCTCGGATCCGGAAGAGTGGGTTCATCGCCAAAATCGACTTCATCGCCTGAATCATATTCGTCCTCTTCGGACGATGAAGACGATAGTTCAACGCGAGAAGCTTCGGCAATCGGGGCCTTGCCGCCAAATACCCCAGTAGTAGGGCTGGGGTCAATTACCCGTGAGCTGGGCATTAAAATACCAGGGACCCAGGCTGTTGTGCCTCATCCCTCCTCTCTTGAGCCGAAGAAGACCCAGGCTGAGCCGAGACCCCTGGAATCTCAACGTCATCCCTACTCATCAGGTCAACTTAGAGCTGCTCAGCATCATCAGCTGCGGTGGGTTCGTCAGCTGCGATGGGTTCGTCAGCAAATTCCCCTTCTTCTAAGAATGCGGGGCCCCTGCTGCGCAATCCACGAGTGCGAACAAGAGGGGCACTATCCTCCTTCTCTTCTTCCCTCTGCTCCTCAACACCAGAAGGGATGGCCTCGGACAAGGAAACTTCGGCCGCCAAGTTTCTCCGGGCCTTCTTGGGGGCAGGCTCAACGTTAGAAGTAGAGCCCTGAGGACGTTTATGCACTGCCTGTCGACCCTTAGCTGCTCTCGGCTCCCCCTTGACACCATTCTGGCCTCCTTTTGAGCCGCTCGATATTCATCGACGCCTCGCGAGCGCTTATTGGACACCGACTTTGCTTCATAAGATGCATTGATACTCTCAATGCATGAGTACTCCGGTGAGAAGTCAGGCATTTGGTTGGCTTGGAAGTACCAGGTGCAGAAGCTGAGGCTTGTACAGCCTTTCGGCCCCTTGAAAGGCAGACGAAAAAGTGCTTCCGTCCCTCCAGCCACACTATAATACCAAGCTCGAGCATCTTCAAATAAATTCTCACTGAAGGCGAGTTGAGCATTGGGGTTGCCAACATATAACTGATCATAGCCGAACTGTCGGGCAAAGCGATTCGGCATGTACGGCTCGATCATGCACGAATTCCCTTGCCGAAAAAAGCATATACCCAGGCCGAATATTGACCAGCCACCAGAAAACTCCCGACGACAGCCTCGTAAAGTTGTCTGGACCCACCAGGTCGGCAAATTGGTCCCCATAAGATGCACCAGTAATCTCGGGGAAGCAGTGATTGAGTTGGTAGTTCGAAGCAGCTAGAATGCACTTCCGAATGTAGTACATATAAGTATTACACCAGCTTGAACTCTCCAACCACTGAACGAAAGGGATAAATCCCTCACACCAAGACACCGGCGTCATCAGAGAGGGACAGTGCATAACGTACCAAGCCATTAGGTACGTGTAGGGAAGCTCGACCCGAGGGTTGGGACGCTTTACTATCGGCCTCCCCTCTGAGTCAACAATCGGCTTACCCTGGGAGTCGACAACTTCTCTACCCTGCATAGACTCTGAACTAAGGCCCGCAACCCGCTTTGAATATCGGCCGCCATGGCTGGGAGGAGGGCTATGGACTTACCATAAGCCAAGAGCACCCCCGGATACACCACGTCAGCAACGATGACTTCATGTGGCAGTGTCGGCACCACACAGCGCTTCAACCACAACATTAAGAAGCCCGCTAACAGTGCCCGATTGGAGATAGGGGTCCGGGCTTAGTGATGGAAACTTTCGAAAACCGTATCAGGTTTGAAAGTATCCTCGTTCGACTCTGTGGTGTAGGAGTCTACAGAAGCCTTGATCCTGTCGGCAATCTCTTCGTCGGAGTTGGGAGCCAGTCGGGTCACTGGTTGGTCCTTCTGATTGACACCATTAAACAAGTAGCTTGCCCAAGATAGCTGCTTAACTCCCCTCGTCCTCCAAGAAGTTATCTGGCCACAAATGTGGAAGTGACATAACACCTCCCAATAAGTCTCGTACACCGAGGAAACTCTTTCTTCAAGAGGTGAAGCTCCTCAGAGGTCGGGACGTATTCCTCATAGGGAGTATCCCCCATTACCAGCCCCGAGACTTCGTGCAACTCATGCAGGGCAAGAACCATCTCTCCGACCGGAGTAAAGAATGTCCCCGTCAGAGGATTGTAATGCTCCAGGATCCCAAAGAAATTTTGAGAACTCGATGGAATGCCATATTGTACGGCCCTGACCGCTTGGTACAATTTCACATTCTCCAACAGACCTCCAAGATCGGCAAGGACGAAGCTCACCATCCTACCCCACCAGTACTTCTCAGTGGAATGAACCCACCCGAGCGGACGGAAATCGACCGGAAAATCACCTCCCGCTTTCATGAATACGTTGAGGAAGGTGGTGCCGAGTTTAGGAGTTTCTCCTACTGGGTGCTCGGACCTGAGCAGCCCGGGAAACAGGCCGAAAGCCTCCTTCTCATGACCAGCATTATATACCTTCCTGGAGCCCAGGGTGATGAGAGAAACTTCGGGGACAGATCGGGTAATCGCCCACACCATTGGCCGAGGGACAGATATATGCTGGAGATAAGATAATGGGTACATTCTCTCCATGTTCGGAAGAAAGAACCTTCTACCCTCTATCTGACGCAGCCATTTATAATCTCCGTCATGCAAGGTATAGCCACCCTCACTAATGTTGTCTCCGAAAAAGAAGGCAGGTTTCTTCATCGGAACGCGAGAATCCGTTGTGAATGTCGCGTCAGTCATGAGCTCCCGGAGGGTCGCCGGGTCAACATTGGAGAGCCTTGCCCTTCGCTCCTTCGACTTGTCAGCAGTCACGGGAGCAGTCCTTTGCAGCACGAAGGTTAAATCGCGATCAACACCACCTACGTGCCCGAAGTGGCACTTCTTGGAGAGTGGATTGGAGGAATATCGCACTGTATAAGAAAATGACACTTGATCAGAAATCTAAATGAAAACGATTAAGTGTCTATAATTCAGACGCAGAAGAGATTCCAGACGCAGAGACTGTCCAAATCCACGTCCGGACCTGAGGACCGTGAGGCCAGCATGGAGTCCGCGTTTTGAAAATCCAAGACTTATGAAAAATCTCTAAGTACTTGGACTCAAGCGCAAGATTCATGAAAACCAGCGTCTGATGTTACAAAGTGTAAGAATCAAGTCTGCGTCCGAATCTTTCATAATTAGAAATATTCTAAGTGATGAGTCCGGAACGCAAGGCTTACTGGGGCCCTGTATTCAACAAACAAACGCATACTCGAGCAGAGAAAGCAGCAGGGTCATCAAACCCGCGCCTTGTTTATCAAACTCAAGAACCGCGTCTGAAAATCAAACACGGCCCGAGCCCGCGTTGGCGGGTCTCCTTCAAAAAAGGATTTTTAGAGTTACAAGAACTCTGTAAACCCTTTTAATGGCGAAAAATTAAGCCTAATGGCATTATACCTGAGATAAGGGCTTCCTGCATGGGGGAACCGCCCCTTTGAGTCTCGGCGACAATCGCCTTTGAAGATGAAGCAGTTTGCTTCGCCTTGGGTGCCATTGCGAATCAAAAATCTGATGTTAGATGGAAGAAGAGAGAACAAAGAAGCTCTTTTCTCAAACCCTAATAAAGGCGCTCGTAGACGAAGGGGAGACTAAATGATGACTCTCTCTCGACGACTGTTGCCATTTATAGGCACGGCGATTCGCAAAGATACGCGGCGCTTGGCTCGACGTCAAATCACCGCCTGACGCGTGGACAGTGCATTTAATGCAGCATGAAGTTCGCACGCCAAAAAGAAGGTGTCCCGTCAGTTCCACAGGACACGTGGCAGTGCACTCATGGCATGGCACGGATTCGCACCCAACAGTCGCGCCTCTTCAATGGACGTATCCCTTCAGCACGGCCATCGTTGCGTCCAGAAAGTCGCGGCTTCACTCCAAAAAGATGCGTTTCTCCGAAGTTCGCATCCCTCCAACCCAGACAAAAATCGCGTCTGCCTTATGGAATAACAGTCGGGTTTTCATTCCAAAAGATGCACCCTATGAAAGTCGCATCTTTAAAAGCAGTACCATCCCTGCGTCCCAAAAGAACTGGCGTTCAGTCCTTGCTTCTGCAAATCGGTTCAATAGTACACTGGCACAAGCAGACGACAGTCCACTCCTGACTTAAAGTGCACCCACGACAGACTTAAAGCAATCAGGGAGGTTTAGACTGTGCATCTAAACACTCAACACGATCAACTTTGGTGGCTTCAAAGAGTTCCACAGTACACTCACGAAGACCATACTCCAGACAAGATCAAACCTGGAGTATTGACAATCCAGTCATAAGGGTGAGCTCAGCTAGAGTCCAAAGTATTTCGAAATCCGTCCCACTTAACTGCGGAATGTCGAAAACTTTGGAGGGGGTTCTGTAGGCTGTCTGAAAAAAATCACTAAGAGACAAGCTATTGAAAAGCAGAATTTCAAGTTCTAGACGCAAAGCTAATTTTAGCCGCGTCTCAGCATCAAGGCGTGAGGCTCGACAGCCGCGTCTCAACATCAAGGCGCGAGGCTCGACAGCCGCGTCTCAGCACCAAGGCGCGAGGGTTCAAACCCGCGTCTCAGCATCAAGGCGCGAGGGTTCAAACCCGCGTCTCAGCATCAATGCGCGAGACTCGACAGCCGCGTCTCAGTATCAAGGCGCAAGGGTCGAAACCCGCGCCTCGGTTGTAACTGCCCTGGTTATGGGGCCAGTCACCGCCCACATAGCGGGGAGGTTAACCCCCATTGTGGAGTATTTTTAGGGGGCACGTTCACCCCTAATACCTCTATAAATAGCCTTGCTTGCAATTGAGAAGGGGTCGGTCGATTAGAAAGGAGAGACAGAGAAAGAGAGTCCAACTCTTCAGCTAACTTGTTGTGTTCAAGTTAGTCTTTGCCGACAATCTCTTTGAGAGTTTTGGTCGACAGAGCTGTGTTACTCCGTCAATCACCCGAAGAGAAGAGCCCCGGAAGATCTCAACGTTCACCGGTCAACGAAGAACAAGATTCACTCTCCACCGTCACTTGAAGAACCCAGCCTTAAACAAAAGGGGGATCCAAGACTCAGCATCCTCCCTCCCTTGTAGTTGGAAAAACTGTTTTGTTGTAATCTTTCAATTGATCCAAGAAATTTTACAGCGAATCCTCTTTCGATTTTTCGTGCGCGTACATCGATATTCCGCGGTTGGCTGGACGGATTTCGAAATACTTTGGACTTTAGCTGAATTCGCCCTTCTCGTGGTTGGACTGACAATGCTCTGAGCTTGATCTTGTCTGGACTATGGTCTTCGTGAGTGTACTGTGGAACTCTTTGAAGCCGCCAAAACTGATCGCGTGGAGTGTCTAGATACACAGTCTAAACCTCCCCGATGCTTTAAGTTTGTCATTGGTGTACTTTAACCAGAGGTGGGCAGTCGTCTGCTTGTGCCAGTGTGCTTTTGAACTGAATTGCAGAAGCAAGGACTACGCGCCAGTTCCGTGGACGCAGGGGTGATACTGCTTTTGGGATGACAACGCGACTGTTACTCCATGAGGTAGACGCGATTTTGGCTGAGTTGAAAGGGTGCGTCCATCGAAGGGACGCGTCTCTTGGGATGAAGACGCGACTGTTGGATGCGAATCTGTGCCATGAGTATGTTGCCACGTGTCCCGTAGAATTGAGGGGACATCTACTTTTGGCGTGCGAACTTCACGCTGCATTTAATACGTTGTCCACGCGTCAGGCGGTAATTAGGCGTCGAGCCAAGCGCCGCGTATCTTTGCGAATCACCATGCCTATAAAAGGCAATAGTCTTTCAAGAGTCATCATTAGTCTCTCCTTCGTCTTCGTGTGCATCTGTTAGGGTTTTGAGAAAGGAACTTCCTTTGTTCTCTTTACTTCATCTAACACCGGATCTTTGATTCGCAATGGCACCAAAGGCCAAGCAAACTGCTTCATCTTCACGGGCTTGTATCTGGAACTTGCCTCCATGGATGATGATGACCCAGAGCTATCATGCTTCTGTTTCTCTCCAGAAGATTATCACTGTCAAGTGATTTCAAGATCAAGAAGCGTCTTCTTGAGCACCTTTTATATCCGCGCCTTGGTGCAGAAGGTTCAACCCTTAATGGGGTTTCTGCGGGTATGACTTCCTGGTCTGCCATGAAATTTTCAGCCCTGAATTTTGCAACCCCTGTTCATCGAACAGGGAGACGGCAATTTTCGCATATGATTCTTTTTGCGCCTCATACCTTAGACGCAGATGCAAAACTAGACTGCGTTTGACTTCTGTGTGTATCACAGCTTTGATCGCGTCTGTTTCTGCCACCGCAGAAGTTAGGTTCACTGCGCGGGTCATTCCTGCGTCTGCAGTTTTCCGCTATAGCTGCGTCCGTCACTTAGTTTTTCTGGTTGAAATATACTAAGTTTCAGATCTTCTAACTTTTGTTTGCTTCTTGCAAGTAGGTTTGATCATCCTTTTTCATGTTCGCTGGGCCCTTGGGAGAATATATCGGCCGGCGAATTTGGTCGATGGTCGACCACAGGAGAAGAAGTCATGGCTCCCGTCTTCGGGAGACGGGGATTGGACCCTCGCCAAGATCTCTTTGGATTCAATGCACCAGTCATGCTTCTTGGCATGGCATGGTCAGAGTGAGGATGGCGGTGGATATAGTGGTGGGTAAGGTCTTGGATTCTCCCTTCACCTACCCCAGAAGTGACATCGATGAAAACTCCATGCTCATTGGATGACTTTCTGGTGGTGGAGATGTTCATCAACGAAGGATCATACTCCGTCGCTTCGGATGGTCAGGTGGAATCAGAAGATTCTGCTGCTTTCGACTTTAAGAAACACCATTGTTCTTGGTCAACCAGTGGTTTCTTCGATGTTTACATCATGCATCATGGTGCAACCAGCTTCCGATCGTCGCCACAGTGTTCAATCCTACTTTGACGCCCTTCCAAACATCTTGTACTTGGAGTTGTGAGCAGCTTCAAGGAGTGAGTGCAACCTTTGAGAGAGAAAGGGACTTCTTTGTACTCCTTTATCTGTAACACTCAATCTTGTTGTATAAGAGAGCGTTTTGTATCACTTTCATATGTTGGATATAAATAAAAGTGACACATTTCTTTTTGTCTTCTTCTGTTGTCTTGAACTCCCTTTTGTATTGAAAGTCAGACGAATAGAAGTAAAGAACCTTTGACCTGTCAAAATTATGATGATAATCTTAACGAGTCAAATTTTGTAGAGAGAGATCCTATTTCAGGAACTCAGCAATGTTGTCAGAGGTGTGATATTAACTTGATAAGGGATAGGATAATTTTTGTGGACCTGCCACTCTATAAAAGAAAGCGACAGGTGGAACTTGTACCCCAGGGAAGATGAACCTTTATCAGAGGTTTAGGCTTAACTTGATTAAGATAGCTGGGGAATTGATGAAAACACTGTTAACGGTGTAATGTTAACCTAACAATATTTTTAGGTAGACTTGTTGCTCTGTTGGGGAGAATAACAAGTGAGACTAGATTCGCGAGGGATCTAGGAAAGTCTTTACCGTTAGAGGTGTGATATTAACTTAACGGGTTGAACGTAGTCTTGTCAGAAGTGTGATGTTAACTTGACAAGGATGTGAGTCAGAGGTGTGATATTAACTTAACTCAGAAGCATTTCAGCTTACATTTGGGAAAACTGAAAGTGTCACTGTCATAGGTGTGATGTTTAACTTGACAGTGAGGGTAATGCTAGAGGTGTAATTTTGAACTTGGCATTAGTCATCTCGACTTTAACAAGGAAGTCCGAGGGAAAGTCATGGTCTTAAGTGTATTGTTGAACTTAGCAATGACTTGGAAGCTAGAGGTGTAGTATTAAACTTAGCATCGTTCATTTCAGCTTCGATCTGGAAGTTTGAGGGAATATGACTGTCAGAGGTTTAATATAGAACTTGGCAGTAACTTGATTACTGTTAGAGGTGTAATGTTAACTTAACAGTATATTGTCAGAGGTGTGGTATTAACTTGACAGTAGGGGACTTGCGATATGAGCAATTTGAGGCCTACCATTCTATTGATGAGAATTGACAAGTGAAGTTTGAAGTGCCAGAGGTATAGTATTAACTTGGCGAATTTGAAGGTTTGCTATTCCGTATAGAGTTGACAAGTAAAATTTGTACTCGATAGGGAGTATTGAAAATTTTCATTACCAGAGGTATAGTGTTAACTTAGTAATGATTGTATTTTGTAGACCTACCATTCTGTGTATGAGAATTGGTAAGGGATTTTGGAGGAGAGGGTGGAATTACATCTACTTAGGATTTTTAGCAAATCCTCAGCTATCAACGGATTTGAGGTGCCTTTACCAACTACCGTTTGAGTTGGGCTAGCCATGCTATTCCCCTCAGCATGATGAGTTGTCAAAGACTTATGTTGGGCTTAAAAGCCAACATTTTCCTCTATCCTTAGCCATTGGAGGCGTCAGATGTTAATGAGGATGGGAACATTAGAACCCAGGGTTTTTAGCAAACCCTCAGCTGTCAACGGGTTTGATATGTCTTTACCAACTACCGTTTGAGTTGGGCTATCCATGCTATTCCCCTCAGCATGATGAGTTGTCGAAGACTTATGTTAGGCTTAGAAGCCAACATTTTCCTCTATCCTTAGCCGTCGGAGGCGTCGGATGTTAATGAAGAAGCTCTTCTTGTTTTGATCAGAGGTGTACTTTTAACTTGATCAGTGGAGGAGTACTATTAAGGATAGTACTTCTTCAAGAATCTGCCATTGATCGGCATCATGAGTGTATCGCCATTTGAGGTTATGAGGCGATAAGATCCATTTGAGTAGACTGACTCTACTACAAATGGTCCTTCCCATTTAGACTGAAATTTCCCTTTTATCTTATGTGTCATTACCATAGATCTTCTGACGGCTAAGACAAGATCGCCTTTCTTGAAAGTTCGCACTTTGACTTTCTTGTTGAAGGCTCTGGTAATCCGGGCTTGGTAAAGCTCGATTTGTTGTTGGGCCTGTAGACGTTTGTCATCTAAGGCTTCCAACTCTTGGAGTCGCTGTCTATGCTTCTCCTCATTTGTCATCTCTACTGTCAGGGCGACGCGTAGAGATGAAATTTGGATTTCTAGTGGAAGCACTGCTTCACACCCGTATACCAAAGAAAATGGTGTAGCTTTAGTTGGGGTTCGAACAGTTGTGCGATAAGCCCATAAGCATTCACCCAGCTTGTCGTCCCAGTCACGTTGACTTTTCGAGACGAATTTCTTGAGAAGCTTGCCAATGGTCTTGTTGAAAGCTTCTGCGAGACCATTAGCGGCGGGGTAGTATACCGTTGAGGACACACTCTGGATTCTGAACTTGGCGCAGAACCTTTGGAAAGCCTGACTGATAAACTGGGGTCCATTGTCGTGGACGATTCGCCGAGGTACACCAAAACGGTAAATGACATGATGTTTGACGAATTTGATCACGTCTGATGACTTTACCTCCTTCAAGGAAATGGCCTCAGCCCATTTGGAGAAGTAATCGGTTATGGCCAAAATAAACCGATGTCCTTTTGATGATGGAGGGCTGATAGGGCCAACTACATCCATCCCCCACATTTCAAATGGCCAGGTAGAGGTCGTAGGGTGAAGATACCCCAGTGCTTGATGGATGAAATCGCCATGTATTTGGCAGGCGTGACATCTTTTGGCATAATTGATGGCATCAGCGATCATCTTAGGCCAATAATATCCCAGCCTTTGGAGTTGGTATGCAAGTTTTGGGCCAGGTTGATGGGCTCCACACATACCGTCATGGGCTTCTTTAATATTTCATGTGCCTCTTTTGGTGAAAGGCAGCGGAGCAAGATCCCGTCGTGCGATCGACGATACAATGTTCGCGTAATCGCATTATAGTAGAATTTAGGGGCTTTCCTTCGAATGGCAGCCGCTTCTTTGGTGTCCTCAGGCAAGATGCCATACAGGACATAATCAATGTAGGGGAATCGCCAGTCTCTAGGCTCTGGACCGATTGACAATTCCAGCGCTTCTTTACTTTGAGAATCTCCTGTTGGCTCCTGGTAGTCCTCAGGAGCAATTCTCGGGCAATACAGGTCGTGGCTGTGGACAAATATCTTCTCCACTGTTCCAGCCGGTAGAGCTAAAGAGGCAGCGAGGGATGCCAGTGCATCTGCATGCGCATTTTGCTTGCGTGGTACATGGTCGATGTAGAAGTTTGTAAACTTCCCAGCCATGTGGACAATTGCGTTATAATAGGGTACTAGGTCTTCATGTCTGACTTCGTACTCCCCGCGAACCTGGCTAACGATGAGTTTGGAGTCACCATATGCCTCGAGATTTTTAACGCCAATCTCATCGGCTAGTTGCATCTCAATCAAAAAAGCATTGTATTCCGCCACATTGTTGGAACACGGCTCGGTTAATGAGACAGCTCGAGGAATCACATAGTTCTGTGGGGAGACGAGTACTACTCCTACTCCTGCCACTATGTGTCCTTTGGGCTTGTTCTCGATGCACCATCAAAGAAAAGTTATCACACCTGCCTTTCAAAGGATGTCTGGGTCTGGTAGGCTTCAGCGACCTCGTCTGGGAGATCTTCGTAAAGTTGGGCTGCCCTCGGATCTGGATGCTCAGTCAGGAAATCCGCCACCGCTTGACCCTTCACGGCTTTTTGTGGTAAAAAGTGCATTTCATATTGGGATAGCAATATGGCCCATTTTGCCAGCCGGCCGTTCAATGATGAAGGCTTTGTCATAAGTAACCTCAAGGGGTTGACTTTTGAGATGACGTTTATTGTTTGGCCTACCAAATAGTGTCGCATTTTCTAAATAGCAAACACCAATGCCAAACACTCTTTCTCGATCGGGTTGTACCGATGTTCGGCTCCGATCATTATTCTACTCAAATAGTAGATTGCTTGCTCTCGTCCTTGATCATCATTCTGAGCTAGTAAAGCTCCTAAAGAATGATCCATTGCTCGGACGTATACCAGGAAAGGTTTCCCAGACACCGGAGCTGCAAGGACTGGCGGTTGTGTGAGGTACTATTTAATTTCCTCAAATGCTTACTGGTAAGCGCTGTCCCAAATGAACGAAACACCTTTCTTCAATAATTTGGAAAAGGGTTGGCATCTTCTGGAGAGATTTGAGATAAACCTTCGGATGTACGTCAATCGTCCTTGCAATCCCCTGAGCTCCTTGAGGTTTCTCGAAGGTTGCATCTCCTGGATAGCGCGAACCTTTTCTGGGTCCACATGAATCCCCGTAGGGGTTACTACAAACCCTAAGAATTTTCCACTGGCCACCCCCAGGAAAGACTTGGTAGGGTTTATCTTCAATTGATGGGCCCGCATGATGTCAAAGATGACCTTTAGATCAGTTATATGATCCCCTTTAGCGCGGCTTTTTACCGCGATGTCGTCCACATAGCATTCCACTGTTTTGCGCATGTGCTCATGAAAAATGGCATTCATGGCCCTTTGATATGTTGCCCCCGCATTCTTTAGTCCGAAGGGCATGACGGTGTAGCAGTATACCCCCAGTGGTGTCCTGAAAGAGGTATGTTTCTCGTCGTCAGGATACATTTTAATTTGATTATATCCTGAGAATCCATCCATGAAGGACATTCGCTCGAATCCACATGTGTTGTCAATCATAACATCTGTGATTGACAGTGGGAATTCGACTTTGGGACAAGCCTCATTTAGATCACGAAAATCAATGCAGATCCGGATCTTTCCATTCTTTTTAGCAATGGGGACGATGTTGGCCACTCAGTCGGGATGTTGTTCTTCCCTAATGAAGCCAGAGTCTATAAGCTTTCTGACTTCTGATTGAATTACCTCCATTACTTCTGGACGGAACCGGCGCTGTTGTTGTTTGACAGGCTTTACGTCCGTATCAATGTTGAGGCGATGCATAGCCACTTACGGATCAAGTCCAGGCATATCCTCGTAATTCCAGGCGAAGACATCTATGTATTCCTGTACAAGAGATATTAGATCCTTTTTCTCAGAAGGTGACAGGCCGTCGCTTATGAAGATGGGCTTAAGATTAGCCTCATCTCCTAGGTTGATCTGAACAACCTTATCTTATGTGGGTGGCTCACGCTGTTCGAAGCGGGTATCCCAAAGATTGTTTAAGTGTTTGATCTAAGGATCTGTATCGGATTGGATCATTTCTTCATCTCCATCTTCCAGATGGCTTGTTGAAACCATGTTCACTGAAAGTTCTCTAAAGATGTTGCCGACACTAACATCGGACTCCCATGATGACGTGCCTGATGAGTAATCATGATATAATGACTCTTCAGAGTCAGAGTTTGATGGAGCTGGAGTTGATATATAGCCCAACCCCCTGCGAGTCCGATGATAATAATCGGGGGTTTTCCCTTTCGGCACAAAAGATCGAAGTAGCGTTCTCCTTCCTTTGCCGAAATTCAACCCTAGTCCGCTTATCAGATCATACCCCATGCTTCCCATCATTCTGAGTGCCTTTGGCTCATAATGACCGAACTGAGGAGGTTCCTCTTCGTCTTCTGACTCTTCATGGGACATTGGTTCGGATTCAACTCGTCCGAAAAGGATTGGTCTCTGGCCTTTCCGTCTTGCTGGAACCATGAATACGGCTTTTTGCGCATCATTGACATTTCGACAGGTTTCGAAGGATGATTTCACTGGTACATGCAATGATACCAAAGCATCCATTGCCGACTAAAGATCATCATCCACATCTGTGCTAGTGTCTGACGGCACTGAATCAGAAGCAAATACAGAGAAATACGCCAAATCTAAGTCTTCATTAATATACCATCCGCCTACATCATCGGAGGTATTATCAACATCGGGCTTATTAATGCCCGTTACAAGTGGGTCTAGTTCCCAAATGCATTCTTCTTTTTCCGGCTCGGTGTCGGCTTCATTACCAGAGTCGGGCTCCTCTGGTTGCGGGATTTCATCTGTTTCCACAGATTCCTTATATAGGAGAGAATCCGTGAAATAATTCTCAACTCCCTTGAACGGATGCCTTTCGGCAATCAACGTTCACACCTTTTCACTCTCGTCGATGTATTTCATGACTTGGTGGAGAGTAGAGGGAACGATAGAATTGAGATGAATCCACGGTCGTCCCAACAGCAAGTTGTAGGAGGTGTCAGCATCTATGACGTAGCATGTCACCTCTGATCTTAGGTCTCCAATCTGGCATCTAAGCTTGACCTTCCCCATTGGACGGGTACTATTGGCATTGAATCCATAAATAGTAGTCTGGGTGGCGCTCAAACGGTGAGTAGGAATCCTTAGATGTTGCATGACTCGGCAAGGCATAATGCTCAATGCGGACCCGGGATCTACCTGAATGCGGTTCACCTCAGATGATCCAATATACCCTGCGAAGTAAAGGGGTCGATCATGTTTCCCTTTGACTTGCATATCATCTGCCGTGAAGGTGATGCAGGGAATATTTTGGAAGGCGTGGAGGCAATCCTCTACATCTTCCTCCTTTGGCCCGATCAGCACCTGGGTCATGAAGACCTCAGCATTAGCCAGAACTTCTTGTAGAGCTTCTCTGGTCGACTTTGATAACCTAAGAAGCTCATAAAGCGTAATCCGCGCCGGGATGTTGGCTAGTTGAGCCAAGACATCAAAGCGGTAAGGTGCTGTGGATCCTTCCGCTATGTCTTTCGAAAGAACTCGAGAAAACCAAAGTTCTTTCTGTTTCTCCACAGGTTGTTTTGTGGAGGGCTTGGCTAACTCTGCAACGGGTCTTGGAGGAATTACCGCCATTTCGTCATACTTTTTCAAATATGACTGCCTTGAACGGGTTTCCGCCACAAGTTGACTGGGTTCTGTGGCCAGAACTATTGTCTCCTCTTCTGAATCGGTTAACGAAGGAATATCAGTCTCCGCTTCTCGAGAAGAGGCGCATACCATATTACAAGACGAAGGTTTAGCTTTGCCTTTGGACTTCCTGCTGGTCACAGTGGTCCATTGCTGGCCATCCACAAGGTCAGGATGAACCCACATGACTTCTCCTTGAGGTGTGGAAATGGGTACCAGGCCCTTCTCCTGCTGTTGGTAAGGGTCTGTGTTGACCATTCTCAACTCTCCTCTTGGGATAGGGACTACTCCAGAGGGTGTTGGAGGTTGCCTCCCAAACTGGAGGAATGACGTCATATTGGCCGCCACCTTCTTCTGTTCTGGACGGAGTTTTAATACCTCCGCGTCAATCAGGGCCTGAAGGATGTCCTTGAAGACGTAACAGCTCTTGGTGGGGTGTCCCAACATCCTGTGATACATGCAGTAGCTGGGACTATCGGTTTTACCGACTTCTTCAGGGCGTCTAGCTTCAGGAAGCTTCAGTCGATTGCTCTTGTTGAGTAATTTGAAGAGCGAGTCGACATGTTCATCCTTGAAGGAATACTGCTTGTTGGCGCGTGGTTGGCTTGAAGAGCCACTCCCTTTAACCGGTTGAGGTTTGACAGAAGATTTGGTTTCTGTCGCCAAGTTGTCCTTCCGTTTGGGTTGGAGGGATGTGTCTGGCGCACGCCTCGATGACCTCTCAGGTCTGGGTTTGTTTTCTTCTGCCTTGACCCGGGCGACGATCCCTTCAGCCTGTTCACCTTGTTGGATTAACTGCTTCCAGGTGCGGCTTTCAGCAACTCCTATTTGGGTAAGGAGTGAAGTTTGGAGATTGTGGAGGCATGTTTCCACCAGGGTGACCTGGGTCATACCGCTTGGACATCGGAGTGCTACGTTTCGAAATCTTTCTACGAAAGACTTAACGGACTCTCCCTTTCGCTGCTTGATGGCTAAAAGGGTAGGCATGTTGACCTCCGAGTCATCTTCAAAGAAGCGCGTTAGAAAGAGTTTCTCCAAGTCGCCCCAATTCTTGATGGAACCCTCTGGAAGATTCATGAACCATTCAAAGGCAAGACCTTTTAGGGTGCCGATGAACAAGCATGCCAGAATGGCATCATTATCTACCACATTTCCTGTTTTAGATTTAAAGTAGTAGATATGTTGGTTTGGTGAACCTTTCCCATCAAATGCTTGAAGGGTTGGAGCCTTGAACTTGGGCGGGTATGGAACCAGGTCCCACTCGGGCGGATATGGCCGGACCACTCCTGCCTCCTGGAGGCCTTTCTGGTTGGTAAGGGCTTCAAGATGTTGCTCTAACTGATTCATTCTTTTAGAATGAACTTTTCCCTGGTCTTGGTCGTCCTTTTCCTGCGATGAGGATTTAGACGAATCAGAAGTAGACTGCTCCTTCTCCTCTATATGTACCGAAGATGAGCTTTCTCCCTCTTTTCGCTTGCCTTTAGACTTCTTAGAGGAGGCTTTGTTGGTTGACTTCCTCTTGTCTTCAAGCAATTGTGCGAGCATCTGCTTGAGGGAGTCGATAGATTCTTGCTGAGCACGAATCATCTCGAGTTGTTCCTTCTGGACCTGGGCTTGCTGCTCCAAGCGCCTGGCGGTCTCCTCAGGAGTGCTGGTCATATATATGAAGGCCTCTTTCTCCATGGAAGAGTTTGAAGCCTGCGACTCTGCAATAGCAGAATGCGAGTCATTCACCTCAATGTCCCAGGCTAGAGCATTGTAGTCAATCGAGGGAATCACTCCGGTCCGGGTACGAGTGTGTTGGTACACTCCTTCCGGTTCGGTGTCAGACTCATCGGAGCTGATTGCAGGTTATTTTTCCCTGCTCCTGCTTGCCATGTTTGCAGTGAGCTCGGGATATTCAGTGTCAGAGAAGACCCTCCTCCTATGGGAACGACTTCTTTTAGCTGATCGCGAAATCAGGGTCAGCTGTCTAACTAGATACTGCTGGTTTGCACCTGAACTGCATCTCAGAAAGCATCGTGATAAGCCGTTGGCAGCAACATGACGAAGTGATTTGATTAGCACTTCTTTTCTTTGTCAGATAATCTCTCAGATCCGTGGGAGGAGGATCAAAGAGATTAGCCTCGCAATGTCGAGGGCGGGAGGCGTTCTTACTCTGTACAGCTGGGACGCAGGGTTCGGAGACGCGGGGTGCCTGAACGCAGCTCTTGCGTCGCTGTTTCTGAGCGTGAGCTTCTCGTCTCTGCTGAGAAGAGACGCGACTCTCGCGCTGCTAATTGTTGCATCGAGGCGCGCAAGCTTCGCCTTGGCGTCTATGGAGTAGGGCTTCAGAGGGGCCAACTTGGTGAACCTCACGTTTGGGTTGCCAAACGCGGATTTCGCGTGCCGGATGTGGCACAGCAGAGACGCCAGTTTGAACTTTGTGTCCTGCCTCAGTTGGACGATCAGTTGTTTCAACTTGCAGTTGACGCGCACGCCTCCTCTGTCGGCGCTCAGCGTTCCGGTTGCGTCGTGGAGGTTGAGAGAAACCAACGACGACCTGGTGCTGAGAAGAGGGTGGATCGGCTGGACGCCAGAGAATTTGACCACGCGGGTCTCCTGAGAGATGTTGGCGCGTGTGTCACGCCTGGCGTGATTGGCCACAATATCCCTCACAGCAGCTGCCTCTGAGAAAGGCTCAGATCGGACTTCGGGGCAGGTCCCCGTAGAGACCTTGCGGTAGGCGCGGGCCTTTGGCTCTTGGAGCCGGAAGAGAGGAACTCTTCATACTTTGCCTGGTCGAATTCGACGACGAGCGATTCGACCGTTTTTTTCCTTGTAGAGGACGTCACCTTGCGCCACAACTTGTTCGTCAGTAACGAAAGTAGTCCCCAGCGGAGTCGCCATCTCTTGTTTGGTATGGAGAGGAGACGTTCGGTGTAAAATTTCCTTGAATCAATTGAAAGATTACAACGGGCTTCTGCTCCGACTACAAGGGAGGGGAGATGTTGAGTCTTGAATCCCCCCTTTGTTTAGTGCTGGGTTCTTCAGGTGGCGATGGAAAGTGAATCTTATTTTCCGTTGACCGGGTGAGCGTCGAAAACTTTTGGGGATCTTCTCTTCGGGTGGCGGACGGAGTAACGCAGCTCTGTCGGCCAGAAATCTCAAAGAGATTGTAGGCAAAGACTAACTTGTACGCAGCAAGTTGTTTGAAGGGTTGGACTCTCTTTCTCCTCTCTGGAAGCTCTAAAGTCCAGCTCTTTTCTCTCAGAGTTCTTCTCTCAGAAAATCCGACCCCTTCTTCATAGCAACAGGGCTATTTATAGAGGTTTCAGGAGCGTACATGCCTCCTAAAAATACTCCATAATGGGGGTTAACTTTCCCCGTTATGTGGGCCGTGATTGACCCTATAACCGGGACGGTTACAACTGAGGCGCGGGTGTCGACCCACGCGCCTTGGTGCGGCTGAGACGCGAGTTTCGACCCACGCGCCTTGGTGCGGCTGAGACGTAGGTTTCGACCCTCGCGCCTTGGTGCGGCTGAGCTGGCTGAGATTAGCCCTGCGTCTGGAGTTTGGGACTCTGCTTTTGACGACTTATCTTTAATGATTTTTAGACAACCTACAGCCTCTACTATCTTAAGGTAAAAATGGCAAATTATTTTACTTATTATACTCGTATAACATCACTACTATATATGAAAGGAAACTTTGTCACCCATTTATACTAATATGATGTGATTACAAAAAGTTAGATTATTATACTCATTATAATTATATAATACCACTACTATATATGAAAGGAGGCCCTGCCACCTATTTATATTAAGGTGATGTGATTATACCAAGCTAATAATATTTTCTATTATTATCTAATTTTACTAACCTCTCCATTGATATTTGAGTGGAATAAGACACAAGTTATCAAAATTATATATTTTATTGCTCTACTATTCATATCTCTACAAAAACTCGCAGAAAGGTTTACCGAGTAGAGTGGCATCTCTATACTATAGCTCATAAATATTTTACTACTATGCATTTATTTTACTATCTTCTTTATTATAAGATTTAATTATATTAAATACAAATTGTTTTTCTTTCTTCTCCAACAGCTACATAACGGTTATAAACGACTAGTTTTCACTCTATAAATTGGTGAATTCTAAATCCTCTTAATTTACTTTCAATCTCTCTTCATTCTCAAATTCTTTCATCATCTCCATGAGCTTTTAAGTCAAAACTTTCGCAAAATGCATAGTCTATTGTTGAAGTTTATAATTGTTGTCATCATCATCATCATTATTATTCTTCTTGTTAGAGATGTCTCCAAGTGATTTTTGACTGAACCTTTTACTTTTAATGCTTCTTTTTTCTCTTTTGTTTACCGCTACCATGATTGAAATGAAAGTTTTACTATTTTGTTCTGAAATAATAATATTATGATTCTAATTATTTGTCTTTTGTTATAATTATCACCATATCAAAATATACAAAGTTTGAGTTTATTCTACTTGATATCTCAAAAAACGAATTATATGTCGTGAGTTATTGACATAGAAATGCATCTTGAGTCAATGAGTCTCACTAAGAAAATAAAAAAGATTAATTCTACGTTGTCGCAAGATAAGATAAAAGCGACGATTTTTATATGTAGATGCCTTAACGAGTGCTTAAAATGTGAATATCTCACAGTAAAAAAACTCAAGTGTCTTATGAAAAAATCTCAAAGAAAGATTTGATCATCTAAAGAAAGTTGTGCTTCCTGCGACACGTGATAAATGGAACGCTTTGTATTTTCAAGACTTTAAGAAAATCAGTGATTATAACTCTGTAATGTGCAAAATAATATCTCAATTGAAGTGAATATCACAGGTGAAGAAATGTTGGAGAAAACTTACTTCATATTTCATTCATTTAATATAATATTACAATAATAATATCGGTTGCGTGGTTTTAAGAAATATTCTGAACTAATTTCATCTCTTCTTGTGGCAGAGAAGAATAATAAACTTTTGATAAAGAATCATCAGTCTCGTCCTACCCATTCAGCAGCATTTTTAGAAACAAATGTTGCATTTTCTAAAAATTACAGGCGAGAATATAATCATAGTTGTGGTCGTGGACGTGGTTGTGGTCGTGAACGTGGTTATAGTGATTATTACAACACTTCATAAGGTCAAAATTGTTATTACAACCCTTCACAAAACAACGCGATCCATAAGAAGCTAAAAAACACCTAGAGGAGGGTGAATAGGTGTTAATACTAGTCTAGTGATCTTTCTAAATAAGTAAGTATGAATGATACAAACGGTCACTCAAGACAAGAAATTGAAGCTGAATTCCCAGTGAAGGACTCTAGAACTTCTCCTCTTTGATTCCTCTAGATTATGAGTTGAGGCGCGTAATTGCTTTCTTGTTGAGATGAGTAAAGATCGAAAAATGCAAGTCAATGAAATGATTGGAATGATGAAGAGCAACCAAACAATATCACAAGTTAGGAAAGTAAAGCAATGAAAAGCAATAAGGAAACCAATCGCAAACACAAGTAATTTGTTTCGAGGTTCGAGCCACTGCTCTACGTCCCCGCCTCCACCACCGTGAAGAATTTTCACTAAATCCGCAAAGAGAATTTTCACACCAAATCCTTTACACCCAAGGGGATTACACTTGGTCTACACAAGACCGGAGTACCCAACTCCAACCAATCCAACCTCTACACAAGAGGGATCTCAACACAAGAAAATACAAGTCACTTGGTGATCTAAAGACCACAAACTTCTCTCTTACAACTTCTTATAGAGTGGAAATGATTTTTGGCTCAAGAAGTGAAGTGAGAAAAATTTCAGTTGTAAAGAAGTAAAAAGAGCTTGAAAAATAACTGAAAACTTTAACCAAAGAAAGCACTTTAGAGAATGAAAGCTTGAAATTTTTTCTTTTTTTTTTTGAAACTTAAAAACAATGGGGATTTTTCTTGTGTTCAACAAAGGACCAATGACATCTATTTATTGGGATTTGCTAAAAGCATTTTATCATTTAATCTAGGTCAATAGGTCAGATTATAGCCACAAGAAAATCATAGATAGCTGAAAGAAACATCAAAATCAAAACAGAAAACAGATTCTAAGAAAATAGCCGTTGGGGGCAGCTGGCGGTCGACCGGGCCGGTCGATCGGCAGCCTATATGGCAAAAGAGTCGTTGGACTCGGTCGGTCGGTCGGTCGACCGCAGCTAAATAAAAACAAATTTTTTGAACTGTCGGTCGACCGGGCCGGTCGACCAACAAAACCCGAGACTAAGGGTCTTGCAGTCGGTCGAAGGTCGGTCGACCGCAAGCTCTGTAGGTCGACTGGCCCGGTCGACCGGCAGACGTGCACAAACGTGCACGCCCAAGGCCATAAGGCCCGGTCGACTGCACGGTCGACCGATCGGGCCTGAAATAGATCCGGTCGACCGCCTGGTCGACCGTTAAGCTTGAAACAGATTTCTTTTGGAAATATTTTTGAACTTTGAAGAATTTTGAAAATATTTTTAAATGGTCTGAGATTTGAGTAACATGCTATATGAGTTGAAATACATGTTTTACACTAGATAAAAAATATGAAATATTTTGAGACATGTATATCAATCAAGATATGTACCTAATCTAACAAACCAAAACAAAACCTGTATTTTTGAAAAGTGAAAATGTGTGTGTGTTTTCTTGAGCCAACTTATCATAACATTACTCTTTAACATACTAATTCTTATAATGGTTCTAGGTGACTACAAGATCTTCAATTTTAGGCTTCTCCATATGCATTGTTGAATAGCTTGAATCCTTGATCCCGAATTGAGTCAACTTGAGTCAAAAATACCTTCCTTTAGGGAAGAAAATATCTTGAATCCTTAGAACCCTGAAACACACTTAAACACTAAAATATGATTAGTACAAATAACTATATATGTTTTGTAATCATCAAACCTCCAAAACCGGGTAATTATAACCTTGGGCCAACAGAAGCATCATGTGAAAAGACATGATAAAAAAAAAGAAGTTCGTAAAAATTCTCTTCAGAATTCTGAAAATTTCTGTTATAAATGTGGTTTTAAAGAGCACTGGTCTCGAGTCTGTTGAACACTAGAACACCTTTATAAGCTCTACAAGGCATCCTAAAAAGGAAAAAAAAGAAGTAAATTTCACTGAACATCATGATCCTATGGATGATTCAACTCATCTTGATGCTTCAGATTTTACCGATAATTTTTCTGACAAAGATATTGGTGATAACTAGATATATGAATGTGTTACCATTATTTTGCTATTTATGTTTGTCAAATTATCTTCGAATATAATATTTCATTTATAATAATATATTTGAAATTTATTCTCACCAAATGATTTATTTTTGCATGAAGTTTGATATGAATTATACTAATGATGGAGCATAATTCAATACTGGTGATATTTGCATACCGGATAATGATACAACGCAGACTACTCTAAAATATAAGAGATATTTCTCTGATTTAAAATCAATAAAGACAATTATCAATACAATATCAGGTCTTGTAAATTTGATTGAAGGAACTGATAAAACCAGCTTCATATTGCCAAATAGAATAATGTTTTTCATAAATGATGCTTTATTTTTACCGAAGTCCAAAAGAAATTTGTTGAGTTTTAATGGCATATATCTTCATGGATATGATACTTAGTCTCCAACTGAAGGAAATATGAAGTATATGTATCTTACTACCTATACATCAGGAAAGGATTGAATATTAGAAAAACTACCAAAGCTTTCCTCAGAACTGCATTTCACATATATAAATGTGATTGAGTCACATATGATATTTAAAGAAGATTTTCAGATATTAACTTGTGGCATGACCATTTAGGTTATCCTGTTTTAATAATAATGCGAAGAATTACTGAAAACTCACATGGACATTCATTGAAGAACTAAAAGTTCATTTAAACCAGTAAAATTTCATATGAAGTTTGTTCTCTTGGGAAATTAATCATGAGACTATCACTAGCTAAAATTAAAACTGAATCACTTACATTTCTTAAACGTATTCAAGGTGATATATTTGGGCCTATTCATTTACTGTGTGAACCATTTTGATATTTTATGGTATTGATAGATGACTCTAATAGATAATCACACATTTGTTTATTATCTACTTACAATGTGGCATCTGCGATATTTCTTACTCATATAATTAGATTATGAGCACAATTTCTTGGTTACACAAAGAAAGTTAGACTTGATAATGCTGGTGAGTTTACGTCTTAAGCCTTTAATGATTATTGTATGTCAATTGGGATTACTGTTGAACATCATGTTATCTATATACATACACAAAATGGTTTGGTTGAATTATTGGTTAAGCGCCTCCAGCTTATTGCTAGACCATTAATAATTAAAACAAAGCTTTCTATTTATGTATAGGGTGATGTTATTTTACATGTTGCGGCATTAATTCGCATCAGACCTAGTGCATATCTTGAGTACTCCATATTACAATTGGTATTTGGTTAAGAACCAAATATTTTTCATCTAAAATTTTTTGATTGTGCGGTATATGTACTAATTGCTCTATCACAGTGCACAAAGATGAGTTCTCAAAGAAGACTGAGAATATATGTCGAGTATAAATCTTCTTCTATCATAAGATATCTTTAGCCTCAAACCGGTGATGTTTTTACAGTTCAGTTTGCCGACTGTCATTTCAATAAGGTAATTTTTTCGACATTAGGGGAGAAAAGAAACTGTTGGAAAAGGAGATTACATGAAGTTAAACCATCTTTATTGCATCTTTTAAAAGTGCAAAAGATTATGCATTTACAATAAATAGCAAATCAATTGTCATATGCATTCAATGATTAAAAAAGGTGAATAAATCATATATACCACCTGCAAATGCTCATGCTCAAATTGAAATCCCAAAAAGACAATCCGAAAATGAAGTCACTAATAAGTTTAAGACACACCTGAAGTGTGATAAAGTAATCAGTTTCAAAGATAAAAATTCTCGAGAAAAAAGAACAAATAAGCATGATCACCCCAATTTGAAATAATGTGTTTCAGAAGAAATACAAAATAAGACAAAATTAATAGATAAAAAACTCTGAAGGCATAGAAAATCATGAGATCTCTATTGATTATGTCTATACAGGAGGATTATGGAATCGAAATGAGATAAAAATATTGATGAAATATTTTTCTATACCGTAACATGTGATATTGTTAAAAGAAGTGAAGATCATGAACCAAGATCTGTCACTGAATGTCGAAATAGACATGATTGCATTAAATGGAAAGACACTATACATGCTGAATTGATTGTGAAGAAACATATTCTTCAGTAATGGATGTAATTATGTTTAGATATTTAATCAGCTTAGCAATTTTTTAAAAATTTAGAAATGCATCTTATGGATATTGTTACAGCTTATTTATATGAATATCCTTAAAGAATTAAGATGGCAGAAGCATCAAGTTCAAAACCCAAAAACTTATATTCGATCAAATTACAATGATCGTTATATGAGTTAAAACAATCAGAATGAATGTCGTATAATTGCCTAAGCGATTATTTGTTAAAAGAAGGATATATAGACAATCTTATATGTCTTGTGCTTTTATAAAAGAAAACAACACTCGAATTCATTATCATTATTGTCTATGTTGATGATTTAAACATCATCAGGACTTATAAAGAAATCCTAGAAGCAGTGATATACTTAAAGGAGGAATTTAAAATGAAAGACCTTGAAGAAACTAAATATTGTATTGGTTTAAAGATTGAACACATTTAAAATGGAATACTTTTGCATCAATCAAATTATATTAAAAAAATCTTGAAACATTTTAACATGGATAAAGCAAATCCTTTAAGTACTCAATGATTGTTAAATCATTGAATGTGAAAAAGCATCCATTTCGCCCTCACAAAGATAATGAAGAGATTCTTGATCCTGAAATACCATACCTAAGTATAAATGGAGCTCTTATGTATCTTACTAATTGTACTCAATCAGATATAGCATTTGTTACTAATCTATTAGCAAGATTTATCTCATCTCCTACACGGGGACATTGGAATAAAATTAAACATATATTTCGTTATCTTTGAGGAACAACTAATTTGGGTTTATTTTATTCCAAAAGATCAAAACGAGAAATAATTGGTTATGCAGATGCAAGTTATCTATCGGATCCACATAAAGTCAGGTCTCAAACAGGATATGTGTTCACATGTGAAGTTATGGTGATCTCTTGGCGTTCACAAAAAAAGCAGACACTTTGCCACTTCTTCTAATCATGCTGAACTCATAGCACTCCATAAAGTAAGTCGAGAATGTGTATGATTAAAATCTGTAACTCAACACACTCAAGTAACTTGTGAATTACCAGTTGATAGAGATCCAACAGTATCCTGATTCGACATTAGAAGTATATTGATTGTTCCCCAATAACCGAATACTTTTTTCTGTAAATACTGCATATTTGATTCCATCCATAAATCCATTTTCTTCCCTATGAGTTCCAGTATCGATAAGAATTCTAGTTCTTACTGTTCATATGTTATGGTATGAATATACCATACCAATTCGGTATGTATGGATGATGAGATTCCATTGATACAGAGCCAATTCCAATAGACTTATTGAACGTTCCCATTGGCGTGCATCCAGCAGGAATTGAACCTACGAATTTCATGCGTCATTTAAATGAAGGAAGGATACATCAAGCGCAACTGAACCAAACACATATCTCAAAGTTCTTCTCATTCAGCAAAGAGCTTGAAAAGGTAAGAAAGTTAATATTCAATATATCCGATCTAGTAATAATGCGACAGATCTCTTCACAAAAGCACTTCCCACTATAATTCTCAAAAAGCTTATTCGTAATATTGGTATGCGTCGTCTGTGAGACTTATGAAAAAGAACTCATGCCAACTTGAGGGAGAGCTTACGTGGTTGTTCTCTTTTTATCTTACTATAGTTTTGTCCCACGGGGTTTTCCAGATAAGATTTTAACGAGACAGCATAAAACACGTATACAAGGATGATGTACTCGTCTTTCTTTCGCTATGATTTTATCTTATTGGATTTTCCTAGTAAGATTTTTAATAAGACATCTTGAATGATAGATAGCCAAGGGAAACTGTGATGGAAAGTCAAAGAAATTGGTTATACACCAAAAACATTTAACCATCTTCTAACCACCAACTACTAACTATTCACAATAATGGTAATTACTATGTAAATAGTGACGCATAGTAACTCAAAATTTTTCTATAAATACGTCTTTCCTGATTCATTTGAATATACACTTAAAAAATCAATAAGAGTTTCTTTTTTTTACTATCACTCTCTAGAAATTCTCTCTCAGTGTGATGTTTCTCGAGTTTTACAACAAACTTCCAATATTTGAAAAATAATTAAAACCTTTTACTTATTATACTAACAGAAATTGTCTCAACACTACATTTCTTCTTCTTCTTCTTCCATTTTTTTTTTTTTTTTTTTTTTTTTTTTTTTTTTTTTTTTTTGGAGGAAAGAGGAAATAGCGTGCTTTAGTTCCTCATTTAATAATAAAAAATAAAGACTCAGAAGAGTGGTGCAAAATCCACAGCTCCAAGTAGCGATCAGATTATGAGTTCTGCCATTACCAAAACAAACAGGCAAATAGAGGAGCAGCAGCGGTCACATGTAAAACTTTTGTTAGGGCCCATATGCTCTAGTTTTGTTAAAAGCTTTTTTTTTTAATGAAACCTGAAGGGCTCATCTCACCGTTTTCCCTTAAAAAAGAAAGAAAACAAAATGCCAGCTCTTGTTTTATTAAGCTTCACACTTAAGTAATTTTTTTACAAGTGAAGTGGCCCATCAGAAATTTTTTGTGGTGGAAACTGGGAGCTTTCCAATGACCTGCTAATTTTTTCTTAATCTCTGAGGAAACTTCTGTTTAAGTAAGAAAGAAGCAAAGTGGAACACGCTGAAAGCTTCCTCAGAGCATATAAACTTTTTGTAGCTCTCAAATGAGCAACTAAAGATCAACTTGGGAACTGAAGCTGTACTAAACTCCATTTTCATCTGCCAGATCAAAGGTGCATAATTTTTTTCCCCCTTTGTTGTCAGAGTTTCTCTTTCTTGATGGTACGTAGTTTTCTCAATTTATGCTTGTTTGTTTTGAGGGACAAGAAATAGAACGTCTTTATCAGCAAAATAATTGGACAAACTTTATGATATGCACATAATTGTTGGTATGTGCACATCAAAAGACATAATGTCCAATATGATTCTGATAGAAGCGAATAAAAGAACAAAATTGATTGGTTTTTTTTTTTTTATATATACATGAGAAAATTTGTCATTTAGAGAGATTTTTGAATTGGATAGCAATTCTGACCATCTCTAAAAGCAAAAAGAGCAATTAATCTCTATCAATAGCCTTCATGCCAAGGAAACGGACAAAAAGGAAGGAGACAGAAAAGAAATAGATGCACTGTTAGGTTTATTGCAACTTGTATTTCAACTATGAAGCAATATAACTTGCAGTAAAAATAGCCACACAGCAAGCTGTTTTTCTGGAGTTCTTTGTTTTCAACAATTGCAATTAAAAAGTTAAAATTCCCATGAAATATTTAAAATCTACACCTTTTATAACCATTGATATGTATGGTTCATGTATTTTGACTCATGGTCACACTTGCAAGAAAGTTGCAAGTGCGCCATACAGTTATTTTGTTCGCAATTACAAATGCTGCGATTGAGCCTTTTCTGCAACTACCAGCACAATTACAATGGGTGCTTACAGCAAACGATGTTTACTCCAAACGATGAGAAATCCGAACGATTCAGCCAGCATATGCCTGTGATTCACTGCAGATGCCGAGTCAATCTACAGTCATGACACCGGGCGAGGCGATACATCAAGCCACCTGGAACACGAGCTCAAGCTGCAGCACAAGATTGAACCCTACATGTGCAACGGGTGTGGCGAATGGGGATGCTGCAGCGGATACGAATGCTCAACATGCAATTTCCATCTTCACAAGGATTGTGCAATGCCTTTCCCCACCATCATCCAACCTTTCTTCCCTGGCCTCTGCTTCCGATTCCGGGAATCAAGCACCCGCCCGTCTTACTGTGATGCATGCGGAAGGGACATCAAGGGCTTCGAGTAGTTAACACTGCTTTGAAGAAGGATGGGACTTGCACCCAACCTGTGCGGCACTCCTTGAAACACTGGTGGTCGAAGACAGCAGCAGGACCCCAGACCAAGCGCACCAAAAAGCGTTCTTTAAGATCTGCATCTGTGCAAAACTTCCTAAAACAGTTGAAGGCAAACTGAAACTTGGAACTATGCTGCCATAAAGTATCTACAATCTGCTACAAGTGTGGAAAGAAGAAGTACATGCACAAGGGAAGGAACAGCTGGTCCTATGTGTCTCCCTGCGGAGAGTATCACAGCTACATGTGGCTTGCATAATGGATATGTTGCGTGAGAAATATGCGCTCCTTGAGAATTGTGACGAGGAATTGTTTGTGGGGTTATTGGCATATACAATTTGGAGGAGAACATGAGACTGCTCATGGGATTTGGAATTTTATAGCAATTTTAAGAGTTGTTTACTTTTGTTGTTTGAATCTTGTGTAGGACTCACGGAAGTACATGTGGAGTTCCTTATAATGAAATTATTCTTGCTAGATAATACATGTGCGAGGTATGTTAAATGTCAAAGCATTTTTCATTACATAAAATTAAGAGAAAAAGAAAACAACTCAAAAGGTTTCGAAAGGATATTAACCTAGAAGGTCAAAAGGTTTGTGTTACTAGGTGGATATCCCCCACTTGCATGCCCTCTAACATGCCATGAGTCACCCAAGATTAAGAAAAAAAACACAATAAAACTGAACACTATGAACATGTAGAGAGAAAACATAGAGACTGTAAGTGTATATGTATACTTGTCTAGACAGCATACATACATGTAGACATGTATGTATATGCATATGAACATGTATGTGTGTGTGTCATGTCTATATACACATACATATATTCATACATATTGATGTATATTTGTATATATAAGATACATATATATAAATATGTGGGTTTATGTGTGTAGATATGTATGTGTGTGTTTGGATGTATGTATATGCATATGAACACGTGTGTGCATGCATGGATACATACCTAGAGAAAAACAGATATTAGGCGGCACCTGAGGATCTGGGGCTGAGAAAAGAGAAAACATATAGAGAATTATTTTGCAAACCCACACCCAAAACCTCTCTCTCTCTCTCTCTCTCTCTCTCTCTCTCTCTCTCTCTCTCTCTCTCTCTCTCAGGAGTAACAGCGGGCGCCATGACCCCTGTGGCCTTCTGTTATCTCCTACCGTTAGCAGCTTGTAGCCTTTCTCAACAACTCCTTCGTTGTGGGCCACCTATCACCAGCAAAAGAGTACCACTCTCTCGCCTGAATCCATGAGACCGTGTTTAGTGAGGGATTGGATTGTATATTGATGGATTTTGGAATGTTATACATGCAGGTATTGATCTTTTACTCGTCTGTTGGTGTAATGCATCCAAATTATTTGATGAACTGCTTCAGCCTTTAAACTAAATAGGTGACCCGTTCTGATTTGGATGGGTATTCGATAAAATGTAGTGGCTCATTTTCACTCAAACATGCAACTTCTTGGGTGAGTTCAACTTTATGTTCAGGAGGATGGGGTATTGAGGATGGTGGGGTTCAGGGACGGTTTTAGAGGTGAGCTTGTGGGGGCAAGTGCCTACCCTGAAAATTCACAAAAGCCCTCTATACTATATTAAGATTTCTTATTTACCCATTGAAAGTTCCAAAGAAGCCCCCGTATATGCTATAACAATAATTATTTGCCCCTTAAAACTTCAAATGAACTCTTCGTACATTCTCCAAAATTTCTCCTATGCCCTCTAAAAGTTAAAAAAAAAAAAAAAAATTATATAGTGTATAATTTTTATAATTTGCTCAATATTTTTATTAAAACCCTTATATCTTCTATTATATTGTGCCCCCCTCGACGAAGCCGATAGTGAGGTTCTATGTTTATGTGGAAAAGAGAGGATTAGCTAAAGAGAGGAAACTTGAGGTGGTGGTCAAGGATCTGCCATTTGCTTGAAAATGTATTTACAGTTGTGAAGAGGCTCGTCTTGGGGATCTCTTATGCGTATATACTCAAGAGTCACAACAAGGTCAATCGACCTCCAAATCCATCCTTATCTTCTCCTCCTCAAGTCACTATTTTTGCATGTGAAGCTGTTGTGAATGTGCACATATTTGAAGAAGTTGTTAATGTATTGTGGACTTACAAGTAATGTAGTAGGAGGAAGGAGGGTAAAGGAAAGAACGAGAGGGAAGAGAGAGTGGTGACCGCTCCCCACGGCTAATGTCGAGGGCGAGGACAGGTGGGGGGGGGGGGGGGGGGGGGGGGGGGGGGGGGGGGGGGCGGCGAGAGAGAGAGAGAGAGATGAGTCGGGAGGGTAGAGATGGGGGTGGAGGAGGGAAAGGTATACAACTGCATTATTGCCAACAATCCAAATTCTAGGATCCAATCGGGGAACAGACATTTGGTGGAAGAATGTTAAGCAGTAGTTCAAACTATACAGTTATACAGAAACTTTTCATATGTCCATAAAATTCAAAAATAACTACATAATGTACATTTAATGATCAACAAGTCAAACTTCCTCCTAAAGTTTTCAAACAGAACACATACTGAAGTAGCAACAAGTTGTTAGGTCAATTTACCTTCTTTTTTCTGTACAACTCTAGAGACAACAGATTTGTCATTTGAACTTTGTAACCCATCATACTTCCTCAATGTGAAGCTGACCAATCATATAAAGGTGGGATCTTGGAGGCAAATTTTTTTGACTGACATGCTAGGAAAGGCCATCTTCACAGGAAACAGAAGAGTGCAGCCATTATCATGAAAATGCAGAAAAGTTACCTGCTTCTAAGAAACCGCAAAGGTCACATTTTGATAATGCCCACGGGGACTATTTCTTGATCTCGAATTCCACCTTACAGAGGAATAGTGATATTTGAAATCAGCAATAGCCTGAGGAAGAATAATAAAGGAAAGAAAAATAAATAAGTGGTTACAAAAGGGCGCTCAATTTTGCAATAAGCTTGATAGTTAAACAACCGAAATATAACTTCAATTGCGTCATAGATTGTTTGGAGAAAGGAGTGACTTTAGCAAACAAAATGCAAATCCAATTGCATCATAGTTAAACCCATGGCATGGTTAATATAAAGTTCCAACCAAGTAGATGAATTTGGTGAACTAATATCGCTGGTAGTTAAAAACATTTTATGGATCCCTCACCAGCTAAAATATCAAATATAAGGCAACATGTAAATATAAATTGTTTAACTGGTTTCATGCACAATGGCAGATGGTATGTCTAAGATTAACCAGCAAGCTTCTTTTTATACAATCTATGTCATTTGATGGGAAAGTTGTAGGCAAAGTACCCAGATTTTTTATTATTTAACTGTAAGCATGTTTGAGAGTTCATCCTTGCTCATGAAGGATAAAGAACTTAAAACTCTTATGAAGAAACATGAAGAAACATATATTAGATGCGGATATGCAAGAAAACATAGGAAAGCAACAGCAACTGCAAAACCACACTAAATCATATTTACATACAAAACAACACAAAGATGAAACATCAATGATCACCATCTGCACCTACAGGCTTTTACCAAATGTAGTTAGCAAGCATGTAGGTACATCTGCATACACATTCTTGCACCCAGCATAACAAACATAAAGATGAAAAATCAATGATCATCACCACCATCCGCAGCAGCATCATCTACATCTACAGATTTTACCAAATGTATTTGGTAAGTACATGCACACGCACGCACCCACGCACACGCACCCGCACCCACATGAACACTTATGTTTCTCCACACACACAAACACACCCAACATGCTCCTTTACAACAACCAAATTACCTCCATTCCTTAAAATCCATTCGCTCCAAAATGCTTCCATTCGTTAAATCCATTGACAATAGCACTCTTTAGGGCAAAGAAAGAAGATTTTAAGCTGTAAACTTCCAGAGAATATAATATCTTTGTTAAATAAATATTTCAAGACGTATATTTCCAAAAAAATAGTTTCTTTCTGGCTTCTGCAAATTAAGATGAAATGTCATAATGAAGCAGAGATGAAAAAAGGATGACAATAAATATTTGACATATAAAAATGATATATGATTAAAGATTGCAAACAGAATCTGTTTCAGTTTAAAAATTCTCAAAGAAGTAAATAACTCAGCTAACCATCAGTTTTTAATGCCACGGATGAGGACTTCCTAGGAGGTCTTCCATCATAGTACCACTCCCTCCCAAGCATGCTTAACTACAGAGCTCTACCACAATTTTCCTAACATATTCTAGTTATGATTAATTCTTGAGTTGGAACTATTGTCTATCAGACACCTGAGGCTATCTCCTATATGGCAGTATTCCGTTTTTGGGGTCACAACTTATTCTCCTTGTCTAGGTGTCCGGCATCCTTACCAAACTAACACTCGAGGCGCTTTTTTGTACCTGAGTAGTAGCCAACAAGAAAACTATGTAACAGAATAAATGGTCCTTAAATCGATCTGAATGGTGAAGAAGGATTCAGTGATTCACATAACTAAGCCCAAAAATTGTTGTTGCTGATGTATAAGGAACTTCCGTTATTTCCAGGAAATTTGGCACAAAAAAAAGGAACTCCTTTCTGTCTCTTCAGTGTGAATCATTCCCTATTTCTGTATTCGATAGCAATATTTGGAGTTCTTACAAAGTAAATACTAGTCACGATTGTTGAAACTCTGAAGAGACGAACTCTAGGGCAACTCTGCAATTAGTCTGAACAATGTCTAAACTCGTCGACACTTTCAAAAGACAAATCGCAGACAGGCTGAAGACTTGTCAATCCCTGATGGATAAACTAATGATTTGGACTCCACTGATCTATTGAAGCAGACAGTGAACCAAGTACTGCCTTCTGAAGAAGCTCAAAAGGTTAAGTGTGCTCAAACACTTAGCTTCGCTCAAGCCCAAGTAAACTAGCTTCGTTGCAAGCTCAGTTTTACCTTCACATGAAGCTCTTTTTTAGCTCTGTTGAGGGCTAATCACTTAGCTTCGTGCGAAGCTTCTTTTAGCTCCACTGAAAGCTCGAGCTCAGCTTCGCCTGAGACCCCTTTGGTAGTTCCACTGTGGACTCATTTTCTAGCTTCGCATGAAGCTTAGCTCCGCAGAGAGCTCTTTTAGTCATTTTTGACCATTTTAAATTCCAGCACGAGATTAATGTGATTGATATCACTTTTTGGGTAGTTAATTGCCATGATCTCGTTACTCCTCATTAGTTGGAAAAGATCAAGGGAATATCCCTTATTAAGTGGAGCAAATTAGGGGATTTTACAACAAATCCTAAGCCGGCTGGCTAATTAGTCTCGCAGGCGCACTTCTAGCTTCGCGAAGTGAAGCTATTTGAGTTTCAAAAGCGAAGCTAGACTGACTGATTCAGTCTTACTGAATTTTAGGGGCAATTTTACCCTGCTGAGCCTATAAATAGCTCATTTTATGAATGAGCTTGGGCGGAGAATTAAGGTTGATTTCAAGAGATTGGAATTTTTACAAGAGATCAATATCTAGCTTCCAAGCTTCTTCAGAGAATTTTATTTCTCTTTCAGGGTACTAAAACCTTATATCTTCTATTCTCAAGAAATCTTCGGAATCAAGCGAGGAGTTCCAAGCAGAAGACCTGAAGACTCGATCGCTCGCATCATCAACGGAACAAAGTGGTCGCGCGCTGACTAGACTTCCGCCGGCATACCACCCCAGAAACTCTCAGAAGAGAATTCTTGTAATTTTCTTTTAATTACTAGTAATTTTCTTCAAATCTTTGTAAAGTTTCCCCCTTTGACAATATATATGAAAAACAAGATGGCGACTCCACTGGGGACGATCTTCTCCAACACAAGAAGATGATGTCGCAGTGCGACGATGAGACCTTTGGGTCTACTGCTGAGACGCTGGTCATTCAGTTTGACCAAGAGAAGTTCGAACAACTTCTGTTTGAGGGCAGCTCGAGCCCTATCAATGTGCGCAAGCACAGAAAGATTTTCGTGGCTAGGTCTCCTCTAGCCACTGCTTGAAAACAAGTCTCTGATGAGACGAAGGATGCCGCCTGCAGCCCTAACTTAGCCTCTTGCAAGGCTAAACAGACTCCAACAGAGTCTATCTCAGTCTCAACAGAGACTAAACTAGCTTCGCGTCAGCATCTCTACGCTGTATGCGAAGCTAGATCAGCCTCTAAGGCTATTTGAATTGAAAAATCCACTTCATCCTCATGCAAGGCTAAAAGATCTCTTGTCTCAGGAGCGAAGCTCACAAGCCTCTCGCTGCAAGACTACTTCAGCTCTTTACAGAACTCATCCACGTTCCTCCCGCGAGGCTAAAGGTAAAGCACCCATGAGTGCTATCAGCGAAGCTACTACAACTTCGCTCGCTACAAAAAATCTTACCCGCGAGGTTAGAGTTGAAGCACCATTTAGTGCTAACAGCGAAGCTACTTCACTTGAAGGAAAAAACTGTTAAACAGTGCTAAGCTCGCTACTAATAGCAGAGCTAAAGCATTAACTGCTCAAATAGTTTCACCTCGTGAAGCTAAGCCTCGTGGCGAAGTTGTCCCAGCTTTGCCTCCAGTCAGAAAAATAGCCTCCAAGGCTAAGTTTAGAGTTAAGCCTAAGACTTTTCAGCCCATTAGGGCTAATTTTCAGCCTCCTCGAGTTGTCATATTGGATCGATTGGGTCCGGCCAACACAGACTAGCAGGAATTTCTGAGCAACAAGCGAAAATTCCGCTCTGAAGAGCCAGTTCACATCTCGTCGTCTCAGTGCGGACAAGCGGGTTGTCAACTTGTGACAGTCCACTCCGTCAATTATTATCTGGGGTCAATCCCCACAACATCTCCAAACAACTATCGGTATTCGACTGGTTGTCAGCCCAGACCTCTGAAAAGCCCAAGTCTCGGAGGAAGAGGAAAGTTAAGGTGCCTCACCTTGTTGCAACTTCTGTCAACATGATAGGCAAAAAGAGGGATTCGATGCGTCCCGAAGAGGGAGATAAGGGGTTCGCGCTCCCTCATTTAGTTCTTCAAATCTTGACTATAACTTCGGCTTAAGTCAAATCCTGGTTGAACCAGATGGTGCCTTCCGAGGCACTAAATCCAGGATAGCAATACCCTATAATTATGGACAACCTTCTCTTCCACAAGGGCAATATTGTTGGAACTATTGAGAAACCTCTTCCAATGGTCAGACGATGAAGGAGAAGCCAGCGGCTACGTTTCCTTCACCACCGTCAGCTCTGAACAAACAGAGAATCAGAGATTATATCGGCCAACATGACTGACAATAATTATGATGATCTTCGTCGGCATATGGAGGCCCAAGAGCAGACTTCTAGGGCTCAGCAAACAGCTCTGAAAAATATCCAGCAAATAATGGCACAGTTTCTAAACAACCAGAACAATGATAACACCACGGGTAGCAATCATGATGAGGAGGAGAATCTCAACAATAAACATCCTAGGACTGAAAAAATGAAAGAAAGTTCTTCAATTGATGTCGATGTTATCAAAGGCATCCAAGCTCAGATTGCATCTAACTCAGAGGGATGAACTGAAAAAAGTAGGGATGACACGTCCCTTCCCGTTGGAATGGTACTCAGTTCTTTATTCGTCAAAGTTCAAGTCACCTATGTTGCACGCGTATGATAGCAAGAGCTCGCCAAACTAGCACATTTATTAATTTCAGTCGCAAACCGGCAATGTGATAGATAATGATGCTATCATGGCCAGATTATTCATCCGCACCCTTAAAGGGATAGCCTTTGATTGATTTAGGAGCCTTTCCAACAGTTCCATCAATTCCTAGGTTGATCTGGAAACCCGGTTCCTCTCTTGACTCTACGAGGATGACATCGAGGTGACCATGGACAGACTTTTCTCGACGGTTCAGAAAGGAGGAGAATCCGTATGGGAATACATTGAGAGATTCCGCAATCTCTCTCTCTCATGCGCCCCGCAGGCATGCCCTTGCCCATGTTGCTTCAAACGTGCGACACAACTTCCTCGATAGATTGAAAGTTTGTATGGGAGCTGTCAAAGCCCATACATGAAAGGAGCTTTCGAGCAAGCAGAATAGCTGAGAAATCAGCTAAAAAGTTTGAGCTCTCAGTGCCTAATAACAAGTGGGGGCTTAACAACAAGGGGCGTGATGTAGCCCAATCTTCCCAATCCAAGGAGAAAAAATCATGGCAGCTGAGTTGTCTGGAGAAGCTCCACCAAAGCAGAAGAGGAGCAACGCCAACAACAACCAAGAGTTCAAATTTTTGACGAGACAATACTCCTTCAAAGATGAACAGGTGGTGACCATCTTTCACCTACTTAACAAGGGTAACAAACTCAAGTTACCTGAAGTTCAGAGACGGGACGAAATAGGTCGTACAAATGACACCAACTACTACCAATTTCATAGGATGGTACATCATCCTACCAGTAGATACTTTGTCCTTAAGGACAAGATTCAAATATTAGTGGATGCTAGAGTTCTGACTCTCAAGTTAGAACAAAAAAAGTCACCGCCAACATGATGACTCAATTTTGAGACCTTCCCGAAGATGATCGTCCAAGATAGATTAGCCCCTGTCCCCGAAGCCAGACTGGATGTCATCAATCCAATGGCTGAAAAGCAAGAGGCTAAGGGCCTAGTTCCAATGATGATAAAATCTGAAGAAATCACGTGGGTCAATCTAGATATCGTCGAGGATGAGCGATGGGAATCCATCAAGCCCAAGTTCACAGGCAAGTCATGCAATGTCGTCTCTCTCGCAACGAATGATGACGTTGTGACTCGGAAGAAGAGAGGCTTGCCTTAGCGGCGCAGCCCGCTATCTCTCAACCAGTGGGTACCCGGTCTGAAAAACAGTATTTGCGACAGTACAATCAGACCCCCGACGAGAGCTCATTTGTTAGGTTCCCGTGAAGCTCATTCCACATGGAGTTCTTAGATAAACCATATGGTTGCCTAGTTTAACGTGCATTTACACTCAATCCAATAGGCTTTTCTGACTTAAACAATGTCAAAATTTAGGTCATGGGCTTCAAATTCAAAGTGTTTCGAAATTTGTACCAATCCATTACAGATTCACGAAAACTTTGAAGGGAGTTTCGTTTACACTCTGAAAAGACGAACTCTAAGGCAACTCTGTAACTGGTCGTACAATGTCTAAACTTGTCGACACTTCCAAAAGACAAGTCGCAGACAGGCTGAAAACTTGTCCATCCCTGATGGATAAACCAATAACTTGGACTTCACTGATCCAGTGAAACAGACAGTGAACTAAGTATTACCTTCTGAAGAAGCTTAAAAGGCTAAGTGTGCTCAAACACTTAGCTTCGCTCAAGCCCAAGTAGAGACTAGCTTCGCTGCAAGCTCAGTTCTAGTTTCGCATGAAACTTTTTTTAGCTCCACTGAGGGCTCATTACTTCATGGTTCAAAGTCTCGGTCTCGGCCGTCGACTCGGCCGGCACGAGACGGATCGGTCTCGGCGACTCGGATCGGACTCGGACGATACGCGCAAAACGCTACATAGAACGCCAAAAAAATTATGAAAAAATCATAACAAATCATAAAAATATAAAAATCAAAATTCATGCATCACATATCAAAACATATCACCTAACACTCAAAACATAACGTGAAAGCATAAATACAGTGTCGTCGGTAGAAAAATATCAAATTAAGTTAACTAAACTAATTTAAATTAAATTAAACTCAATTAAATGAAACTAAATTAAATTAAACTAAAGTAGTTTATACTAGATAACCTACACTAACTTAATTACCTAACTTCAATAAAATTATTAAATTACCTAACTTAATTATAATTACAAATTTTATTAAATTAAATTGACTTAAATAACTTTAACTAAACTAAACTAAATTAAATTACATTAAACGCAAATTAATTAAACTGAGGGAGAGAGAGGAACACACAGAGAGAGAGGGAGAGAGACGGAGACAGAGGAGAGAGAGGGAGACACAGAGGAGGAGAGAGAGAGAGACGGAGAGAGAGAAGGACAGAGAGTGAGAGAAAGGGAGAGAGGGAGAGGGGGAGAGAGACTGAGAGCGAGAGGGAGAGAGCCGACAGAGAGAGAGACTGAGAGGGAGAGGGAGAGGAGAGAGAGTCCGACAGAGAGAGGGAGAGGAGAGAGAGATACATAGGGAGAGAGAGGTCTCCGACAGAGGTAGAGAGAGACTGAGAGGGAGAGGGAGAGAGTCCGACAGAGAGAGAGACAGAGAGAGACGGAGAGAGAGAGACTGAGAGGGAGAGGGAGAGAGTCCGACGGAGAGAGAGACAGAGAGAGACACACAGCGGGAGAGAGAGACGGAGACAGAGAGGGAGAGAGAGGCACAGAAAGAGGGGAGGGGGGAGAGAGAGACTGAGAGGGAGAGGGAGAGAGTCCGACAGAGAGAGAGACAGCGGGAGAGAGGGAGAGAGGAAGAGAGGGAGAATTACCTGCGATCCTGCGAAGGCGGACGGCGACGGCGACGCGGGGGACGGCGAGAGGAAAGGGGCAGCGAGCGAGCGAGAGAGAGAGAGATCAGAGATCTGATCTCTCTCTCACCCTCAGCCCCTTTAAACGAAGGGTCACGGGCGCCGAGTCGACCCGGATCGGGTCCGACTCGGACTCGACTCGGTCAACTCGGCCGAGTTGACCGAGTCGAGTCCGAGTCGGACCCGATCCGGGTCAACTCGGCGCCCTTCGGTTGACTCGGGCCTCCGAGTCATACCGGAGGTGGCCGAGTCGGATACGACTCGGTGGCCGAGTCGTATCCGACTCGGCCGATACTTTGATCACTGCATTACTTAGCTTCCACGAAGCTTCTTTTAGCTTTGCTGAGAGTCGAGCTCAACTTCGCCTGAGACCCCTTTGGTAGCTCCGTTGTGGGCTCATTTTCTAGCTTCGCATGAAGCTTAGCTCCGCATGAAGCTTAGCTCCGCAGAGAGCTTTTTTGATCATTTTTACCATTTTAAATCCCATCACAAGATTAATGTGATTGATATCACTTTTTGGGCAGTTAGTTGCCATGATCTCATTACTCCTTGTTAGTTGAAGAAGATCAAGGGAATATTCCTCATTAAGTGGAGCAAATCAAGGGATTTTGTAACAAATCCTAAGCCAGCTGGCTAATTAGCCTCGCAGGCGCGCTTCTAACTTCGCGAAAGCTGTGTTTAGCTTCATAGTGAAGCTATTTGAGCTTCAGATGCGAAGTTAGACTGGTTGATTCAGTCTTATTGAATTTTAAGGGGCAATTACAACCCTCCTGAGCCTATATATAGCTCATTTTGTGAATGAGCTCGGGCAAAGAATTAAAGTTGATTTCAAGAGATTGGAATTTTTACAAGAGATCAATCTCTAACTTTCAAACTTCTTTAAAGAATTTATTTCTCTTTCAGGGTACCAATATCTTAGATTTTCTATTCTCAAGGAATTTCCGGAACCAAGTGAGAAAGAGTTCTAAGCAGAAGACTCGAAGACTCAACCGCTCGCATCGTCAATGGAACAAAGTGATAACGCGCTGACCAAACTTCACCGACATACCTCCCCAGAAACTCTGATAAGAGAGTTCTTGTAATTTTTTTTAATTACTTGTAATTATCTTCAAATCTTTGTAAAGTTTTCCCCTTGATAATATATATGGAAAACAACGATAACATGCTATATTGGCTCGGTAGGATTATCAATCATAACATGCCAATGAAACATGAATCTCAAACAGTTGTACAAGGATAAAACACCCAAACCATCAAGCCATGGTAGTGGTGCTTGTGTTTTTCTCTTCTTTTTATCTTGAGCACCACAGCTTCACATCCAGGGCCAATAAATGCCAAAGACCAAAGAAGGGCCATGCTGACAGCTAAAACTAGAAGTATGACTACTTGAACTTGTTTTCCTTCCTGTGTACAGACAAGAGGTTCTTCACCCTTGTCATAGACATACTAAAGTGAATACAGGTTGTTCCCCATATTCAGAGCCCTGTTTTCGGCTAGCTTGGTATCAATCTAGGTTTCTCATTTTCATGTGCACACTTTGTCAAAAGTCTTCTAATATGACATATTTTATTGTTAATATCAGTGTAAATGGAACGTGTCCACTTACTATCTTACCATTGTAAAAGCACGTCACAGTTTTCTTCTTCTCATTTTGAGAAATGTTTAATCTTTTCCCCTCACGAGAGGATGCAGATTGTTATTGATCTAAGTAGATCCATCTCATCAACCATGTATCCTAAAAAACAGCAATTTTAACCTTCTCAATCTCACTCAAGCTTCTTCCTAATGGGAAACAGAATTACTTAAGAAGTTGAGATTTAAAAAAAAGCTTAGAATAAAAAAACACTAGAGATGTTTTCGGCAATTCAGGTATTTCTTGGGAAAACATGAAATCAGTCACGTGAATCAAGAGGATTGTCACAACATGTAACAAATAAAGGTAGGAAGAATAGCAACAAAATGTCAAAGGTGCTAGTGTCCATCTAGTACCATTTAATCTAATATTTATAATTAGAAATTTTACACTATTTAAACCACCCATCTACTAGCAGCTTTTTCTTTCTCTCTTAACATGTAACGTGGTATATTTCATTCAGTTAGTGCATGAACTGAAATAGATTTTGGAAAATCTTTCCCTTGTCACGGTACCATGGAATATCTAGTTACCTGTGCATAGCTTTATATTTCCCGCTAATCTTCTGCACGATTCATCCATCCTCAAAAGATATTGCACCTTAAGATTGTGACACTACCTTGTCAGCCAGGCCAAGCCAAGCCAAGCTGTACCTTTTAGGCATTAACATTTGCTAACAAATAGATCTATCAGAAGAATTTCACTTAACTTGGAACTCAAATAGATAATCACAGTTCTCTGCTAAAAGAGAAGGTTTCTGCATGATTATTCTCAACCCCAAAGAACTCTTTGTTGATCTTCCATAGAAAAACTGACATCAGAATATATATGTTTCTCTCCATTGCCCAATATATCTTCCAGTGACTGAACAGCCACAGAACAATCCATCTCCCTAAAAACACCATGCACCAGAACATTCCATGTTGCGACATTTGGGACGATACCTTCATTCAACATCTTTAAAAGATAAACCACAGCATCCTCCAGTCTATGTTGATCAAAGAGACCAGAGATAAGAGTAGTATATGTGAATACGTCCCGATAACCAATTACATTAGCCATCCAACCTAAAATCTCTGCAGCATTCTGGACTTTTTTTGCTTTGCAATAAGCATGAATGATTAAGTTAAAAGTTATTGCATCAGGTTGAATCCCCTTAATTACCATCTTACCTACAAGGGGTAAAGCTTCGTTGATACCACCCGCCTGACAAAAGCCATGTATTATAGTGTTGTAAGTCACCACATTCAACTCAACCCCAGCTCCTAACATCTCATTCAATAATTGGAAGGCTTCTTCAAAATTTCCTTCTCTGAACAGGCCATCAAGCAACTCATTGTAAGTTCGAGTGTTTGGTGAGCATCCATAGTTTTTCATGTCATGTAATATGTTCACTGCCCGACCTACTCTTCGGGAATCACACAATCCTTTGATAAGTGTGTTAAATGTCACAGTGTTTGGTGCACAGTTTTCTGACACCATATTACTTATAAGACTCTGAGCATTATCAAACATAGAATTCCTGCAAAAGACATCCACCATGCAAGTATATGCAACTACGTTAGGCTTACAACCATTACTCATCATCCTGTTCCACATCAATATGGCACTTTCAAAGTCTCCTCCTTTTGAAAAGCCATCAATAAGAGTACTGTAGGTTTTAACATTCGGAGGACAATTGTTTGCTTCCATTCCATCAAAGACAACGAGTGCTTTCTTCAATTTCCCGTTATAGCAAAGACCGTGGATAAGAATATTATATGCAATGACATTAGGCATGCAACCTTCTTGAATCATTTGATCCCAAACATCAAGAGCTTCAGGTACTCTACTCTCCTCCAAGAATCCTTTCATCAGTGAAGAAAACGTGAGGATATTAGGACTACAACCTCTTATAATCATTTGACTGAAAACAGCGAGAGAGAGCTTTACATCCCCCATGTACATAATGCATTAATTATGGTTGTGTAGGTAATCACATGGGCCTTATTCCCTTATCCATCATTCCATCTACTAAGCCGAAAACCCTTTCATTCTCAGTTCTCCACATAAGCCATTTATCAGAGCATTATAGGTTGGAACAGTAGGTTTAATTTCATTACAAGCTCACTGGCTTCCTTCAACTTCCCAGCCCGACAAAGACTAGAAAACTATCGTGGTGTAGCTCACCGAATCAGGATTATGGCCTTTACTTCCCATCTCCAGAAGAAGTTTACAAGCAGCATCGATCCGATCATTCTGGCACAGCGCCTTGATAAGTATATTGTAAGTGAAGACATTGGGCTCCATCCCATCTTTCTTCATATTACTATAAATTGGACTTATCATATTAAACTATTCTCCTTAAGCAATGCATCCAAAAGATGGTTGTAAATCTTCACCGTCGGCCTACAACCTAGATCCTGAATCCGGTAGAATGTTTTAAGGGCTTGTTCAGTAGACCCAGATCGAGCATAAGATTTTATGACATCAATGATCACGTGTTCAGAACAAGGTATTCCTTCCATCTTCATCTGCTGCATTAGGTACTGAACAACATCCATCTCATCAACCTTTGTTAGTTTTTCGATCATGGCATGGTAAGTGAGTGGAGTGTGCTTAAAAGATTTCAAGTCGGTAACAAACTTGAAATATTGTAAGGCAGAAGGAATGCTCTTCTCGTGCCTTAGCCTTTTCCAAACATCAGCCTCTCTCAATGGGGGCCCGTTCTGTTCTTGGCTGTGATCAGGGATCAAATTCAGGTTTAGGGTCATTAACAAGGAAGGCTTTCGGGTCTTCAGCAATAGCTGGCATCTCTCTTTCAAAAACATGGCCAGAAACAACTAGCAAGAGGAGCTAGTTTCTTCCTGCTGCCTGATGCCACCAATATCCAATCTCAAGAATCAACCTTTCAGAACTCAGTAGCCGAAGAAAGTCGAACCCAATGGACAGAATTTGCATAAGAAATAAAGGAAACTCTTTGAGCTAACATAGGTACTAATTCTTCAACAACACGCACCATTTCAGAAAACCGCCACAAACCCATATCATGAAAAGGACTAATCCGAATATTAGGCCATCTCGAGTTCACAACACACCTAAACATTCAAAGCCACAGAGAGTGAATCAAGATCGCAGCTTTATGACCAAACAGGGGAAAGTAGACGAACTAAGAAGCCCTAGATCACGTAATGAAGTTCAAAATAAGATAAAAAAACAGATAACGATATGATCTCAGGTTGAATTGAATCATAATGAGAAGAGAATGAGAAGAGATGGGAAGTGTTGAGAGTCGAATCAAGTACCTGTAAAAAAAAATTTCGATTGGGAGTCGAGTCCTTCAGCTCGATTGGAGATCTCGAGATTGGATTATGTGGTCTACACTTCGAAAGAGGAGAAAAATCAAGCTTTTTCTGATAGCGGAGCTCGCCGTTCATTTTAGAGTCCACAACCCTTCAGCGGTAGAGAGCTAAGCGGCCGCTTTTTTGGAAAAGGAACCAGGCTTGGGGTTTTGGAACGGGTAAATTTCACAAAACCCCTCATCAGAATTAAAATCAGAAAAAAGAAAAAAAACCTATCTCTACTTCTTTATTTTATTCCTATTTAAAATAAAGAGAAAATTCGGCCAAAGAACATCTCAGAATTTTATCAAAACTGAAAAATATATCAGTGATTTCAAGTATATCATTTAACAGTATTTAAAATAATTGGAGTTTAAATTTTATTTGCACCAAACTACTGATCAATTCTGAAAAAGAGAAATCTGAGTTAAAAAACATCTCATAATTTTATCAAAACTGAAAGATATATGGGTGAATTCAAGCATTCTATTAACAGTGCTTAAGACACTGGAATTTAAACTTTACTTGCACCACTGCAGATCAATTTTGAAAAAAAAAAATTTAATAATCTTAAGATAAATTCTATCAGTTTCTCTCCAATTCATGAAATTGAACCGCCTTTTTATATAGAGAAATGAGTATTCAAAATTAAATCACCGCACCTCTCTCTTTTTATACAATTGAACTCATTCACTTAATTGAATATTTTACTACATTTCTTTAAAATATGAGTTGTAACTTAAAATTTTATGTTCACAATGAGAAATGATACTTTCAACAAAACTCACACGAAATCAATACAAGGTCTGAAGCTGATGTAAATGCATTGAAATACGTGCCACAATTTGGTAAGCATTCACAAATATTTCACGACAACAACTAGCAAAGAGTCAGAGCAAACTGACTGTATTTTCCAATCGTAGCATCTAGTTTTATAAAAGACAGAGAACAACACTAACTCTACGTCTACAAGATGAAATTGTGGGGCTTTCTACAAAATAGAATAGAAATAACAGGTGAAATTTATATGTCTAAGCAAGAAAAATGTATCTTAATAAATCCTAAATAATGCTCTTTTATAAGTCAACCTAAAAATCTTGATGCTGATCCTTTTGGGATATAGTGATAGTAATGCAGAACTTTTTTTTTAGAATATAGAGAAAACATCAACATCAAACTGAAACTGGATTTATTGCAATACAAGTAAATTTTAAGGGATAACTAACAAAATAAATTTACATTCTGATGTAAGAGAGAAAACTCTATTATAAATTTATAAAAGAATTCTTGAGATATTTTCTTAAGTATTTTTAATAGAACGGCCAGGGTGTTCTCTTGCCTCCCGATTTTTTTTTGAAAAATTTTTACGAAAAAATCTTTCGTTATCATTTGAAGGGACAGAGCGGGTGAACTGACTTTTCTGGAACGTGCGCTTTACTGGCGATAGTCATGACACCATAACAAGAAAAAGAAAAAATAATAATATTAATGGTGCAGTTATTTATAACTAATAAAAAAAAAACGGGGGAATCTAGTGATGAACCGACAGTGGTATTTCCGTAAATATGAACTCCGGCCAACCCCCACCCACTCTTCGCTCCGGTTACTCGATCTCCATCATCCCCACAGCAGGAGCAATTCACTCAACACCCACGAAACCACCCGCTAAAAGATAAGCGGGGCCCGCGGAAGGGCAGCTGGGTGCAGCTTATCTCCAGCGCCCCTCCGCCCGTCACCTTTAAATGCAAACGAATGCGCTTCATTAAATTCCCTGTGCTAATTTCGAGTTGGTGAAAATTTTCTGGATTGGCGCTGGGCTCTCTCTCTCTCTCTAGATCTCACAACGCGACGTCATTTTATCTATCTTTTCTCTACATTTGTTTGATGATTTCTCATCAGATCTGATCCAGTTTAGCTCGAGCGGTCGTCGATGGCGATCTCAGGACCGATCACCCCTGGCCAGGTACTTGAATCCTCTCACTATCTTGAGAAATTTGATGCGATTTTTCTTGGATCTGCAATGCTTTCGGTTTGATTGGGGAGGGGAGCTAGCTGAGGTTTATGGAGGTTTACGAAGTGAAGTGGTGTTCGATTTCTTGTATTAGACGAGGGATTGGATGAATCAGTGAGTTGCTTGGTGATTTTGCACCACATTGTTTGACAGAGAGAAAATGGTGGTAGTGATTAGTGAGGTTTATAGGGTTTTTGAGGTCAGGATGTGATTAGTGCCATTTGTTTCAAGAACAATTAGGAATATTCTAGTTCTTTTAGTGATTCGTGATAAAAATGATGTTTGTTATAAGTATCTGAGCCGAAGAATTTCCATGAGGAATTTTCTTAGGTGCTATTTGAATTCTTTCTGAAGTGCATCCGAGGACTGTCTTTGTTGGAATTGTAGTACATTGAAGCATTTTATATGTGAATTTATTGCAGGTGTCATTTGTTCTTGGATTCATCCCCTTATTAGCAGCATGGGCATACTCTGAGCTGTTGGAATACCGGAAAAATGCAGCTACTTTGAAAAGGTGAGCTATATTCTCTGTAAGAGATACACTTGATGCTAGTCCTCTGCCAGTTGTTTCTTTTCTTCATACTAGATTATTGACACGTGCAATGCATGTGTGAAGAAGAATAATCAATATCTTGATAAAAAAATATTTAAATGAAATTAAGATGTTAAATACTTAATGTATTATCAAAATACAATTATCTAATTCATTAATTGAGTGGTCGCACATTTAGTTAAGTAAATTTTCTTTGAATGATATGATAAATGTGGCATGAAAACAATGAAAGTTATCAAAAAGATGGATCATAATAATAATTTAATAAGAAAATAATATAAAGTATGGTGTTAGCTATAAAGTAACGTTTTAATATTTTTAACTTTTTATTTGTTGAAATATGTAGAGAAAAACATGAGAGCGGACCGTGAGGAAACTATTAGGGAGTTAAGAGCTTACATTATAATAGTCGATTTCTTGCTGCATCGAACTTCTAGTTGCTTGTTAGCATATTCTTGCTTCTCAATTCAGCAAGTGAATGGCTCACTTGGATAAACAATTTACTTGTGTCAATTTTAATTCATATGACACATTATTCGTTATTAATTTACTTTATTGTTGAAAGGAGAGCCATAATTGGCCATGATTGTTGGCCTACAGAGAACGTTGTTTTCCTTGAATGTAGCTAACCATTCTAGATATAATATAATTCAACGAGATAAAATTATTTTTCGGAAGAAGGAAAATGGAGTTTACAATTCTAAAATTGATTGAAGGAGCTGTTCATTTTCATAGTTAACAAAAGAACAGTGCACACTTTAATCTTTTTTCTTATTTATTGGATTTGACATACAAATATTTATTTTCCTTTTCTATTTCTCATTGGATGTATGCCATGATAGTTAAGTATTTGATGGATAACCCAGATGTTTATGTACAGTTGCTTATTATGGCTCATTAGGCTGTATACTTGCGTTATTTATCTGATCAAATCAAGCAAGGCATTAACTGAGGAAGTCCAAGTTGGAACTGGTCTAGATCAGCGATATAAGGATGTAGAGTTGTGTGTCTGATCATCCCAACCTTGCCGAGCAAAAAACCGAATCATTTTTTTGTTCTCCTCTCCTCGCTTTTAAGGTGGCTCACATGTCGCTTCAATGTTGGTGCAATGCAGTGGTGTGCGTGCTTGTCCCTTGTGTATGGAGACAGATAGGAGTTGGTGGGTAAGCAAAGAATTTTGTCAAGCATCTTTTGGGAGAAAAAGAATATGGAACTCTTTCCATCATAATCATCCAAGGAATGCAACATATGGGTGTCTAAGTGCTAGTAGATTCAATGAATCTTGTCTGTGGAGTGCATGCTTGTGATCGAGAGTGTCATATATCCAAGGGATGCAAATTTTGCATTAGATGTGAAAATTTAGTATTCTCAGTGTTTTAAATTGTGGTTTGCGACATTATGTGGTAGCTCAAACTGCCTATGAAATATCTAGTTTATGCTATGCCTTTGTGTTTGATGCATGGCAGTATGCCTGAAGGTGGAAAGGGAAACAAGTGAAGAAGTAAATAGAGGGAGAAAGAAGAGGAAGAGGGAGAAGATCAGTAAAGGAAGGGGCGAGGAAATCTTGATCACTATGTAGTTAGAAAGTTGGTTACGTCCGTCAGATTGGGCTTGGTTAAATTTTGTTAAACCTGGTCTGACCCATTTAACTTAATTACCCAACCTTGATTCCTAACACCTCTGGGTGCTTGTGTGTGCATATGCGCCCCTTAATTCAATTGTAGTTGTGACAATGAACATCAGCAACAATGTCGGCAAGCAAATTCGCACTCTCCCGCCCTTAATTCCTCTTCCGTTTTTCTTTTCCTTCTAAGCCCAGAGACACCAGCACTGCATATGCTCCTTGACACATAATGGGGGCCCCATAAAGCTATTTTATTGGCCACAGGCTGCATTCATTTATTCTGCATTGTTAACGTTTCCTTGGCAGGGTGTATTCCATGGTTCTATACACATGCAAAGAATGTCATGGTTCTGTCATTAACAAAGAAAATGGGCATGGAATGCATCATTTTACACTTGTTTGAATGTTTAAAAATATATAAAGAACATCTAGAGAGGGAAAACTGAAGGAAGCTAATGATCAAGTCACGACAGGGTATATTTCCATGGTTCAATACACATGCAAAACAATGTCATGGTTCTTGTCATTAACAATGAAAATGGGCATGGAATGCATCCTTTACTCTTGTTTAAATGTTTTAAAAATTTATAGAGAACATCCATAGCGGGAAGACTGAAGGAAGCTAATGATCAAGTCACGATACAAGTTGCATAGATGTGAAGTTGTTGTACTT
>JAVJIF010020181.1:0-67717 GCA_038442645.1 Agave tequilana | reverse complement strand
GGTAGTGAAAAGTGCATATTTATCATTACATTTACCATCACATTTTCATATTTATTCCTATAATTCTGCACATTTACTAATATTTTATTTATTTACTGTGTGCAGGTCTTGAGTAATAAAAATAAAGGAATAAAGCCTTAAAAGAAGCCCAAAAGCCCATATTCAAGCCCAATACAAAAGTTGCAATTATCAAATGTCAAAATTGCAATTACCAAGGGAAATAGTTGCAAATACTAAAAGAAGAGGGAAGGATAGACTTCTATTCAACCCTAAATACTTGCAGGATGAGGATAAAAGATAAAGGAGGAGAGTGCAAAGATAAAATTGTTTCAAAAAATTCGGATTCAGACTGTACACGTTTTAGTATTCAGATCATAACTTTTATTAAAGATATTCAAATCTGATGATACAATATGCTCCAGAAAGAAGACTGGAAGACCTACAACTCTTATGTTGATCAAACTTTCCAATTCAATCCGCAGATAAGACATATTCGGTGATCAACATGATAACAAGTTGCAGGACAGAGTTGTATTGGACTCTACTTCTTCTAGCTCCTATAATACCCCTGCAGAGCAACAGAGAAGGCACACAGAAATACAGAGCTAAAAGCTAGGGTTTTTAGGCTAACTTGTAATTTAGGTTAGGTTTTAGTTTTCGTTTTCTTTTGTAATTTTTGTAACTGAGAGGAGATGATGCTTTCATGGAGGAAGGAGTTCATACTTGTACTGAGGTGACATCGGTGTAAGTCTTACTTTCCCCCATTGTTAATAAATCTACTCAAGGTTGGTTTGTTTTTTATCTTGTTTTATTGTTTCTCTATTCTTACTTTATCTTTGTTTTTTCTATTCTTGTTCTTTGTCATTGTTTCTCTCTGATGTTTTGTAAACCATGAGATCCGATTGCTTCGAGACTGCCTAGCCGAAGAAGTACCCTTGATGGCCTATGGAGATGAATAAGCCTTCTCTTGCTAGTCCTTTCTTTTTGTAGTGTAGATCGCGAAGGTGGAAGATCCTATACGCCATACTTGAATGCCTTCAAAGACAAGGTAAGTCGTCGTAAATGGATCAAAGGTAAACAAGGCATAGAGGTATGTATGTGTTTATTTTTATTTCTTTGTAATTTTAGCTTAGACACCCACTTCAACTCATTCTTTTCTTCCCAACTCATTGTAAATACCATACTTCTCATTGTAAATACCTTGTAAATAACAAAATAAATAAAAAAAGAGATAACTTACTTAATCGCTTCCATCGCTAGTCCCTCCCTGAGGATCACGACCCACATAGCCATTGCTACCGCGGATTAGAATTGAACACCTTGCACATCTTGTTCTAAATCTAAATTCTTTATTTTGTGTGCAGAAAAACTCAATCAAAATTTTGGCGCCGTTGCCGGGGAGGGACGGTAAGTATTCTCTAAAAAAAAAACTAATTCTTTTATTCTTTTCTGTTTGCAGGTTTGGAGAACAGGAATAATAATAGCAGCAAAGGACATATAGCAACTCTGTGCCTCTGCCCTCGAAGGCAGAGCAACAGGGCCTACTACAGTGCCGCGCAAACGCGGCAATAGCCGCGTTTCCGCGGCCTGAGTAGTGAACTACTCACGCTGTTTTCTGTAGTTGCTGCAAATTACAATATTTGTTTACTGCTCTGTTAACTTTCTCTGTGATCACCCTGCACACTGCTAATTAATTAACAGTAACTTATTTGTTGAAAAAAAAAAATTAGACTCTTGCATATAGGCACGTGTCTATTTAATTTTTTTAATCTTTGTTGAAGAGTGCTGGAGACAAGGTACGTTCGCATTGCATATAGACTAGGAAGCCCCTTGGCTGATTTTCTCCTTTGAGTGAATATTTGTCTACTGCTTTACACGTACACAAAAAAATTTAAGGGCATAACCCATAAATAACATAAGGTGGGGATTTCATCACCCTTCCTTGGCCCACAAATCATCTCCGTTACACTCACAACCCTAACCCTAATAAAAATTGACTAGACGTTGGCCCTAGGGACATCTCGGACTCAATTAGGAGATTATCTTAAGGGGAACAGTGTTGGAAGTTGACTCCTGCCAATCAGTGTCTAGGAAGGGGATTGAGGGCCGAAAGCCTGAAGATTGGTGGTTATTTAATTAAGGAACGTCTTTGACGGAACCTCCCACCAATCTTGCCCTGACCTGGCTGATTACTTGTGGTCAAAGTCTGCACCCTACCTCCCGTGGACAGAGTCTGCACCCTACCTCCCGTGGACAGTCCAACCAGTTAGGAGTCGTCTAGGTCATAAGTCTACCCTAACTTAGGATAGAATTGTTTTTTTTTTTGTTTGCTTATTTGTTTGTTTTCTTTTCTTGTTTGTATTTGTGTGATATGGCCTATAACAATAATTTTTTCAACTTAAATGAGAATCCATATTACACACCAACCTCTTATTCGGATATTACCAACCCGGCATGCATGAGATAAGTGTGGGGAGGGTTTACTAACATAGGTAGTTTTAAATTTTCTTTCTTTTACACTTCTTTTAGGAACTTTTAAAATTTTCTTTTGTATAAAAACTTTTTCTTTCTTTTTACAAAACTTTTTGAAATAAGATAAATAGTTTTGATTTTTTTTAAGAAATTAAGATTATCTTAGGAATTAGGAAGACCTAAAATTATGAATTTTTAAACGAAGTCAAAATAACAGTATTTTCCATTGATTTTGCAAAGGAGAAAACTTACAAAAAAGTATCGAGGAGCTAAATTACAAGTAATTCTTTGCAGTAAGAAGATTACAAGTAGATCTCCTCTGAGATTTCTGAGAAATGTTGCCCGGTAGGAATCTGATCAGCGCGCGATCACTTTATCCCTTGACGATGCGATCGATCAGACAATCGGACTGCCGCCTGATGAGATTCCCTTCTCGCCTGGTTCGGAGAATCGGAGAACAGAAGGTCGGTAGAGCCCTCTTGTTACTTCTCGAGCTGCCTCTACTTGGGAATTCCTTCTTGCCTGGTTCTGAAAATGCCTTGAGAGGGAGAAAGATCTTAGGGTATTAGCACCCTGATTAGAGAAGTAATTCTCTGAATTCTTGGAAGCAAGAGAGTAGATCTCTGTCCTTAGCCATCTCTCCTTTTGTTCGCCTCTTTAGCTCTCGCCCTTCTTTTCGTGTGCCTCTGGTAGGCTATTTATAAGGAGGAGTAGGGGTATAATCGCCCTGAAAAATCTGAAAACAGATTGGGTCAATCTATTTTACATCCGGTAAGTAGCCTCGCTGCGAGGCTAGAATCAGCTTCTGTGAAGCTAGGAATAGCTGATCCCTTGATCCACTCTGCTAAATGAGGGATACTCCCTTGATTCTTTCCAAATAACTGAAAGATCTCCCCTGATCTTCTCACTTGATTAGGAGAGTCAATAGATCATGACAAACAACTGTCAATTTGATCTCAATTAGATTTGATCTCGTTTAGAGATTTGATTGGTCAAAGGTGACCATAAAAGACTCACAGCGGAGCCACTGCGTTGAGCTCATAGCGGAGCTGGGAGAAACATCTGGCGAAGTTAAAAGAAAGCTCTTCAGCAGAGCTGGATAACTTTGTGGCGAAGCTGCCAATTACCCTTTTGCGCAGCTGCATGGGGCTTCGAGCGAAGTTAATTTTCTGTGGAGTTAACTGAGCATCTCTCGTAGCGAAGTTTGTGAGTTAGCTCGCAGCGAGGTTGTGAATGAGCTTCCTGCGATGCTAAGCAACTTTGGCTTCTTATGCCAGATTTATCTCGTGGGCTCGTGCGAGACTAAGTGTTGAGCTAACTTAGTGTCTCTGGACCTGCTTGGGACTTCTCACGAGCTTTTCTTGGCTTACTGTCTGCTTCACTGGATCAGTAGAGTCCAAGTTATTGATACGTCCCTTTGAGATGGGTAAAGAACTGGTCGTCAGCTTGTCTGCCGCTTGTCTTTTGTAGATGTCAACAAGTTAGACATTGTTCAGGTCAGTTAGGAATCTTGTCTTTTTTAGAATGTCAACAAATAGATCTTGTTTAAATTAGATAAGGAAGTAAGATTGAAAATAATTTGATCTTGAATTTTTTGCCTTAGATTTATACACGTCACACTTACACAATTTTTGGATTGAAACAAAGACTGAAAATGCCATAAAATATAAAAAATAAAGAAGAAAATGATGATAATAGACATCACTGATTGAAGTTGGGTAATTATACCTCAGGAAGCATGATTATTCACACCTAAAATGGTGGACAAAAATAAAATAATCCTCTTTAGTTTTGTGGCCTTGTTTACTCGAGTCCTTAAGTCCGAGGGATGTTTTCTCATCTGGTGCCCTAAGATCATCTTGTTTGAGAGTCACCGTTAAAGGCTCACTACACGGTAAATAAGAAGCCTAAGAAAACTAAGGGAAGAAAAAAAGGGAGAAAAAATAATTATACAAAAATCAATGGCATAAAAGTTTGAGTCGATATCCCAAAAATCTTCACAGTTCATAAAGTGTTGGCCCAGAATCCCTTCACTCTAGTTTTGATGATGATTAACTCATGTAGTTATAGTTTACTAATAATCTTGTGATATTTAGATTCAGATATTTGATCAATTAGTAGGTGATTAGGTTCAACAAAGGAGTTTTGAAGCTTTCACCTGTTGATTCAAGAGCTCGAGCGTCAAGATTGCATCTAGTACTCGGTTGGAGTCAAGCTCGTTTGGATCGTGTTTGGATCGAGTCGACTTGGAGAAGGAGTTCTATAAGAAGATCTCGGTTTGTTTAGTTTAGTGTTTTAGATCTTGTGTAAATATTAGATAGTGTTGATATGCTCAAGTTCACACACAAAGTTTTCAGTTTAAAGTTTATTTGGTTTTAGTTTTTCGGTTTAACCGATATTGGATTTCATGTCAAAAATATAGATATAAATCTTTATATGTATATTGGATTCTATCCATATACAGTATGCTTCAAAGTATTTCAATATCATGTTTTTGTATTTACATGTGTTTTAAAAAAAAAATCAGATTTCCATTTCAAAGTTTGATTTTTGAAAAATACCGATTTTGTATTTAAGCTAAATTTTAATATCACAAAAATGGTTCAAATTGTTTATAATATGTGTTGAATTTTAGCCACACATATTTGTATTTCAAAGATATAATAAGAACTTTTTTTTTGTGAAATTTATGTAATTTTATGAGATTTTTTGATAATAAAAAGCCAAGTTTTTAATCCCTAAATAGCTGGACTGGCCTTCTGCCGGTCGAACGGACGGTCGACCGCTGCAGAAGTAGGTCGACCAGTCCGGTTGACCGACGTGCACAACGTGCACGCCAGCTTGGGCTGGTGGGCCGGTCGACCGGGCAGTCGACCATCTAGAGAGCTCTGCTCTCTGAAAATGGCCTGGGTCGACCGGCTGGTCGACCAGCAGAGAGCCCTGCTCTCTGTATCCAGTTTCGTTCGATCGGGCGGTCGACCGGCCAGAGAGCCGTTGCTCTCTGTTTCCAGGTCGACCGCGCGGTCAACCGGTGGCACAACGGTCATAAAAATGACCGTTGGCCGGTCGACTGGACAGTCGATCGAAGATCATTTCTGACCTTTCCTGGCTGCCAAGTTGTAGAATTTTTGTGGGCTATAAATACCCACTTCTTTGAGCTGTTTTAGCTAAGAATTCCAAGAGCAAAATTCCTATCTTTCAAGTATTTTCAGCAAGAGTTTTTGGGGTTTAAAAAGTTTTATTTATATTTATTTTTTAAGGTGTTGGAATTTCAAAGAAAATAGAGTCTTTTGGGAATTAGTTTTTGATCTAAATTTCTATATCTATTTGGAGATTTTCCCAAGTGTTTTTCTTTATTCCAACACTTTATTTTCTCACACTTGAGCTATCATATCTATCATATCTATAGGATCTTATTTTAGTGAGAAAAAGTTGTTTGTGGTCTTTGTGATCACCTAGAGTTGTAAACCTTCTTTATATTGTTGTTATCCTCTAGTGAGAGGTGATTATGGAGGTGTTTTGATATCCCTCTAAGTGTAGAGGTGATTGAGGTTGGAGTTTGGCTAAGTTCCTAGACCCTCTAGTGAGAGGTGGTTGTGGTTGTTTGGCTTTGTGCCTATCCCTCAATTACGAGGTTGATCTTGTGTGCCTTAGTGCCTTGCCTCTTGTGTAGAGGTTGTATTTGTTTGAGAGAGTTGTGTACTCCTAGTTATATTTGCCCAAATCCTCAGTGGAGGTTCCCTGTGTGGGAAGTCCTGTGTGGACGCTATAGTAGAAATCCTTCTGTGTGAAGGTGGGGACATAGAGCTGGGTGGCTCGAACCTCGAAACATATCTTGTTGTTAGCGATTGATCCACTATCTCTTACTCTCTCTCTCTCTCTCTTATATTGTGTATTGCATCATATTGTTCATATCATATATATGCATGGGTTTGTTTGTGTGCCTCACTTGTGTTCAACCAGAGAGCTTCATATAGCACCTCAACTCTTATTTAGAGGAATTTAGAGGAGATAGTTCAGAGCCCTTCACCGGAAATTCGGCTACACTCTTTAGTTACACTAAGTGTGTTGCAATTTATTTTTAATTCTACATTATTTATCATTAGATTAGCATACACCTATTCACCCCCCTCTAGGTGTATTTTCATAAAGTGCATATTTTTCTAAGAGTTTTATGAAAGGTCAAAGAATCAATTCAATTTTAAATTCTTACATTTATTTTTAACAAGATTTTGCATTTCGACTTAGTTTGAGGAAGAATAATTTCTGGTTAACCAATGACCTTTGATCACTTATATTTTCGCAACAATACTTTAACACTTTTCTCTATTTTCAAAATGTGTTTTCAAAATACTAACATTTGATTTCTTTCTTTATGGATTTTGTGGGTGTAATCCGCTGAAAACCCTCAGGAGATAAAACTCCTCATCTAGGGAAAACTAGAGGTTTAACGGCTTGTTGCACATGCTCAGTGCAATCGTGTCACATGCGAAAGTGGTGTAATAATTCCTTTAGTTTTTTATTTTGCTCGGGACGAGCAAAAGATAAGTGTGGGGGTGTGATTAGTCTCTAAAACTGCATATTTCATACCACATCTTCACATTTATTTAATATTAAATTCTGCTAAAATACCTCTCTTGCATGTTTCTAGGTCCATGGCATTAAATGAAGAAAAAGACCCTAAATCACCATTTAATTGGTGATTAAAGCCTACATGAATAGCCATTGATTTTAGGGAGCTGATTCGTTAAAAAAAGGGCCCAAAATCAGAAACTGGGACTTCCATCTGACAGGGGACAGACATGAAAGCGCGCGGCGCGAGGCGCCGCTCGGGCGACTCTAGAAGAGTCGCAGAAACGCGGCTTTTGTCGCGTTTTCGCGGCGTACGGGCGCAGCTGCGCCCGTGCTTCTGGCTTGATGTTGCCAGCCTGGCCCCCTTTCCCCTTGTGCCTATAAATCCCCCCTGGGGTTCTTCAGTTGGAGATATGCAGAGTTTAGTGTAGTTTCTTCCATGTTGTAGCTTAGGGTAGTTTAGTTTAGGTTAGTTCTTCTTCCTCCTTTGTATTTATCATTTCTTTTAGATCTTGTAATAGGAGAGAGAGTGGTACATGGTAAGGAAGCAAGAGTACTTGTAATAGAAGGTGATAATTTATGGAAGGTTCTCTCTTAACTTATCTTTGTTTTTTCTCTCTAATTTCTTTTACATGTTTAGCTAATCTTCTCTCTCATGGCAACTAACTACTAACGACTAACTAATCTAACTTCTTATTTGATAATCCACATGAATCTAATAGCCTCTACTTGGCATTGCTCTTGCAAGAGTCATGATGATGGATCTAACACTCTAACATCTAAATATCTAACAAGGTAACATTACTTTATTTCATGCTTGCTCTAATTGGGTTGTGATGATTTAAGTGTAGCTTGCACTTGTTGGTTGAATTTGGATGTGAAAGTTAACATATGAGCCATACTTTGTAACGCTCTTGAACCAAGGACTAATGATTACCAAGGATACATGTGAGGCAACTATCACTAAGAGGTTAGTATGTTGGTGAGCCATTAGTAGTTAGTAGCCATGAGTTTTCTTTCTTTTTTTCACTTTGTTTTAAAAATATTATCAAAAATCACAAATATCTTATCTTCTATGTTTGCCACTTCTTTTGTTTCACCGTACTTCTCTTTTCATTCTTTACTTTCTTTTCTTTTCATTCTTTCAAACATTGAAGAACTTTTACACACACGTGAATCAACCGATAAAGCTTCTATCGCTTCCCGTCCTTGTGGATTCGATTCGTTTTAGCCTCTATGCTATAACGGAAGTATCGAGGAAGCCAAAGCACACACACTTTAAATCTTGATTTCAAAACATATACTTTTTGTGCGCGATTTTCCCCGATCACTCAGCTACTGTGAATATATAACCTGTTATAGATCTTCGTTGATCAAGATATCCTGCATAATCTACATCTACATATCCTTGTAACACCTTAGGCTTTTTTGTTTCCAACCTCTAAAACGCCAAGCCTACTCCCGCAATCCCTCGCAGAATATCATAACACCTACTTTACTACTTCTTGATCGAGCGAACCTGCACAGAAAATATAAAGCTTAGGAACAAGGCTAGGTCCTCGATGCTACCATGTAGCCTAGGGCTAACGGGTCGTGATCCACAGAAAGGATTGCTATGGAAGCAATTAAATAAGTTTTTTCTTTTAATTTACAAAATGAGTTTAAAAGTTCTCTTCTCAGTTTTAAAAGAAAATAAAATAATTAAAGCTAATCTAAATTAAAGGAATCTAAAGAAGAAGATGAGTTTATTATTAAATGAAAAGGAAAACGAGTTTAAAGAAAAAAATAAAAAGAAATTGTTGATTTTGAAAATTATGATATTAATCTAAGAAAGAAAAATAGAAAAGAATAAAGGAGAAGACTTATCTCTGTTGTAGATTAAACGTACCATGATTCGATGTGAAGTAATATAAAGCAAAATGAGATAATAAAAAGCAGCATTGACTGGATCGAGTACATTGAAGAAAGGCTGAGAATCACATTGGCTGTTACTTCATACAACTCTCTGAAGAAAGATTACATCACTCTAATTACAATTCTTCTTCTCTCATGTAACTCTCTCTAACTTAAAATAAATAAATTACATTTAAAAAGAACAGAAAAAACCCTAAACTAAACTAACTTAAGCTTTCTGCTCGAGTTCCTCCCTCTGCCTCTGAGTATGCTGGCATTTATAGGAGAAATAGGATATCGGTAAGAGTACAGAGATAGGGCCTCCCCCAGATTCAAAAGCAAGGCTGCGGAAACGTGGCTTTTGCCGCATTTTTTACGGCAAGATCCTGGCCAAGCCAGGGTCTGGGGGTGCTCCTCCGTTGATCTTTGTCCTATCTTTTTATCCTCTTAGAATCTCTGATTCTTGTCTGGATTTGATGATACATCCTTTTATTTTTAGCGAAACCGATAGGGTCTTCTTCTAACCCATTTTTTTCTTTTAAATTTGATGATATCATCTCATCTGGTATACCAGGTCTTCAGATAAGATTACTTCTAGACCTCTGAATTTTAATCGATCCCCATTGATTTAAACTTTTTGATTTATTTGGATAGAATTTGTACTTATCTTCTCTCTATCATATCTTGCATGAATTTAGACATTAAGACAAGTGAGTTGTAAGAATTATTACAGAATAAATATAGGAACGCAGTAACAATTATACAATATATGTGTGTCCAAACACACCCCCAAACCTATCTTTTGCTCGTCCTCGAGCAATACAAAGAAAAGAAAAACTAAACTGGCCTTAACTTAACTCACTTTTATAAGAATCACGGTTGCACTTAGCACGTGCAACAAGCCGTTAAACCTCTAAGCTATCCCTAGAGGACGAGTTTTATCTCGTGAGTGTTTTTAGTGGATTACACCCACAAAATCTATAAAAGAAAAGAAATAAATTGTTAGTATTTTTGAAAATGCATTCTGAAAAGAAGAGAATATTTGAAGTGTTTTTACAAGAATTAAGCAATTTATAAATTATAGGAGCATCGAACTATTCATCCCTAGACTTTGTCTCTATTCAAAGATTTATCATCAATCAAGATTAGGAATAAAATTGTATTCCATCTAGTCTATTATCTTACCCTAAGTCATATGCATCTTGTGACCGTGAATTTTTTGACTTAGGATTTTTTAACTCTAACTCTTATACCTTATTTATGTATATATTGTAGGTCACCTAGAGGGGTGAATAGGTGACTAGATAATCTAATACCAAACTAATGCAGAATTAAAACTATTATACAAATTAAAACTACATACAACGTATAACCAAAGAGTGAGCCAAATTCTCAGTAAAGGGCTCTGAATTTTCTCCTCAAGATTCCTCTAGACTAGAATTGAGGTGCCACTATGGCTCTCTTGGTTAAATACTAGTGTGAGCAAATAATCTCAAGCAAATATATCTATTAAACACAAGTATATCAAGCATATAAGGATGTTAAAAGCATGCAAGATATATAAACACAAGTGTGAGAGAGAGAGAGATGAGCAATCGCAAATACGAGAAAATTGTTTCGAGGTTCGAGCCACTGGCTCTACGTCCCCGCCTTCACCGCAATTAAGAATTTTCACTATAAACAATCCCGCAAGATCTCGGTGCTGTAACACCTACAACTAGCTCCCTCAAGACTCTTGGACCCTCAAGTCTCTTACTTATTCTCGCAAGAACAACACATGCGAATCTGCAAGCTCGTCAAGGCCGCAACCTCTATAACTCCTCCAAATATAAATTGGAACAATTGGTGATCTCTTCTCTTGATCACCAACAAATACTCTCACAATAAGGATGCCTAGAGGATAGATAAGAAAATGAAAAACTCAAGCTTATGTGAGAAAAACTAGATAGATTGAGTGGTAAAAAACTCAAGAAAACTCTTTTGATGAAGATAAAGAACATATTCTTGATAAACTCTCTTTTGATATAAAAGTTAAGCCCAAAAATTTGTTGAAATTTTTTTGTGAAAGATGGAAAAAACTTGCTCAAAGCACTTTTCAAAATCTTACCCAAAACTGACCAAAAGTCCCCAATTTATAAGCTGCAGAAGACTAGCCGTTATGGAGTCAAAATAACCTGTCGATCGACCGGCCAATGGTCAAAAATCTGACCGTTGGGGTTGTCGATCAACCACCCGGTCGACCGTCCCCAGGCCACATAGAAATTTTTCTATGTCGGTCGACTGGCACCTACCCGAAACTTGGGAAGTACCAGACGGTCGACCGATCGGTCGACCGCTCCCTGCTATGGTCGACCCATCAGTCGACCGAACCAAGGGCATGAGCCTTGTGTAATGTTGTGCACGTCGGTCGACTGCTCGGTTGATCGAGCCAATGCTTCGGTGGACCGTTTGGTCGGCCGACAGCAGCCTAAACTGGAACAAAAGGGTTTAAAATTCTAACTTAGAAACTCATAAAAATTCTATTAAATCTCATAAAGTTTCACAAAAATAGGTTCATTGAAATACTTTGAAGTACAAATATGTGTGATCAAAAATCAGCACATATTACAAATAATTTGAACTATTTTTGAGGCATAGAATTTAAAGCTTAAATTGAAAATCATATTTTTCAAAAACTAAACTTTGAAATAGAAAACTGATTTTTTTTCAAAACTTGTTTGAATACAAAAACAAGATATTAAAACTCATTTGAAGCAGAGTGTGAATGGAAATGATCCAATACACATAGAAGATGAAATATACTTATTTTTAACAAGTTTAAAATAAGTTTTGATAAATACAAAACTTAAAATCATGAACTAGAAACATCAAAATAAGTTTTTAGACAATATGAGCAATAATGTATATGGATAAAATCTAATACACATATAAACCATGTAAACTTGTTTTGATGGAATTCATTCATAAAACCAATGTGTGTATTCTTTGAAACTCAAAACAAATACATATTTTTCAAGAACTAAAACTACTTAACTTGAAATGATTTTGTGTGTGTATACGAGCTTGAGTAATTCACAACTAATCTATTCTTTATATTTTATCTAAAAACAAAATCTTACACTTACAAACATGACACAAACCTTCTTGAAAATCTTCTTTTCATCTCGACTTGGTCCAAAACTTGATCCATGAGCTAAACTCTTCTTTGAATACTGATGTGATCTTGAAGCGCAAGCTCTTGAATCGACACGTGCTAACTTCAAAACTTGACTTTGAATCTTTTGTTGAAGCTAAACACCAACTAAAATTTTGATTAAATATCTGAAATTAAATGAGCACAAGATTATTAGTGCTATAACTATATGAGTTAATTATCATCAAAATTAGAGTGATAGGCCTTTGGGCCAACAATCTCTCCCTTTTTGATGATGACAAAACTCATGGAGTTATGTATGCATAGATTAAAGATAAGCTTCATGGAAGCTCCTCCTTAACTAATGCATAGCAATAAAATATAAAGATATTCAATATAAGCACATAAACAAACAAACATTAACATATATGCATAAACAAAACCAAGCATGCAAATATAAACTCTCTAAATTCTTCTCTCTCTTTTTGTCAATTCATCAGCGAAGGGGTAAAGAAAGACAAGAAAAATGTATATGCGATATACATTCATGAAGAGGAGAGACGTTAAGTTAACTCCCCCCGCATACTTGTATTACATGGAGAAGAGATGACTAAACCCTAACCCATATAAGCATAATATGCAATGTGTAGACGGAGATGTTAAGCTCTCCCTACACACGTGTACCACATAAGAAAAAGAGGTCAAGCTCTTCTATATCACTACACTCCACATGAATATATATAGAGGAGATGTTAAGCTCCTCTTGCATAAGCAATACATATCAAACAAATTTTGAAAACCAATTGAAAACAAATTTTTGATATCACTTAAAATAAATTTGAAACTACTTGTAATCAACAAATAAATTTTGATATCACTTGTAGTTTACAAAATAAATGTTGATGTCACTTGTAGATAAACATAAATATTGTCTTATAGATAAACATCAACATGAAATCATTTTAAGCTTAAAGATTTTTTTTGAAATAATAACAAAACATATAAATAAGCTTGTAAAAATACCAATTAACATTTAGAATTAAATCAAGCTTAGAATAAAATAATTTATGCTTTAAAACATGTGTGGTCAATGTAAAACAAGCATAATTAATCATATATATATATATATATATATATATATATATATATATATATATATATATATATATATATATATATATATATATATATATATATATGTATATATATGTATGTATGAAAATGAAAATAGCACTTGAAATTTGAAGCATACATATATAAGAAAAACTAGTATGAGTATACAAAAATAAAATAGTATGAAGATCACGTGTATAACTCATATCACCCATCCTTATTATGCACATGTTAGAAAGGTATTCAATAAAGCACGCAAGGCATGGTCGCCCAACCAACCACCCTTAGGGTAGAAGTTTTCAAAAACATAGTTTTGAAAAGAGTTTAGCATAGATTGAAAACACTATCAAGTGGAGAATAAATAACCAGTTTAAAATAATTTTTGAAAACTAGTTAAAGATCCTTCAAACATGAAATTAAATCATATATCTCATGAAACATGTATATTACACAAGAGTTGACACTCAAATTTATAAAGCTCATAAATACGCATGAAAATAAAGTCATGAGTAAATATAAAAATGTTAGTGCACAAGAAGATAAAGTAATAAAGCTTAAAACAAGACTCATATGAAATCTTTTTTCTCAAAACATGATATATCATACAATCATCCAAGAATCATCAAAACTAACACATACAATGTACAATAAAACATAAATTGAGTACACAAAAGAAATAAAACAAGTATGGCATGAAGAACAAGTGTAACTCAAAAATTGTACATGTATAAAACAAGTTTTAATAGGATATGCATATGAACATATGATATAAACATATAAAACAAAAAAATAAGCATGTAAATTCACTTGAAAACATAAAGAAAGTTTTTAAAAATACATGCGTAGCTAACAACAACCAACTCAACATTAAGTACAAAACAATATATGATTGAGTTTAGGTTACTACACTAACATATAAATATTTAAAATATTTTTAAAGTGGAGGATGATGGTTATCAAAACCGATGTAGCCAATTCATTTTTCCAAAACAAAAATGAGGTGATCTTCCCACCATGCTTCCTTGATAGTGATGCATCAAATGAGTGTGTCTGTCAATCTCTAAATGCATCTACCACACGGCACCAATCCTCTCACATTTTGTGAGAGCCCACACCTACATCAAAATTAAGAGGTGGAGATTTTTGTACCCGTATCTTTTTGGGTCCACGAAGGTTAGAAATAATTGGAACCCAAATATTTTTATTTATAAAATTGAAAGAATTTAATCTATCAAAGCAAAAAATTTCAAGATAGCCTTTGCGGCAAAAATGTGTACAAGTGTACACTCTAACATACATATGATTGTGATGTGTATGAGCATGGTGTGCATAAGATGTATGCCGTAGGGTATGTGCATGAATATGTGAAATTTGTTTCTTGCGAAACATGAATTCCAATCTAGAGTGACTAATAGTACATTGGCTCAAAGTAGAGCCCAAACAATCAATATTCTTCTTCAAAATGTAAATATCATTTTTAATCTTAAAGAAGCAACATGAGAAACAACATTCTTTTTCACTTTAGAAATAGCAATATTTTCTTTTTCTTTCAGAATAATTTTCTTTTTCAAAGAGTCATTTTCTTTCAAAACAATCTCCTTTTCTTTTTCCACCAAAATAATTTCCATTTTCAAATATTCATTTTCTTTTGAAATACCTTCAAATTTATTTTGAAAAGAATCTTTTTCTTTTAAAACAAAATCATTTTTTCTTCAACAACTCATATTTTTTAAGAAGTTTTTGACAAAAAGATGCAAGTTCATCATATGGCATCTCAACATCTACATCAAGCTCGGAGTTAGAATTTACCTCAAGGGGGTCACCCTCTTGGACCATGTAGCATATGTTAGAAGTATCACTTCTTTCATCGGAGTCACTCTCTTTTTCATTTTGTTTTTGTTCACTAAGAGTGAGAAAAGTGTTCCAGACTACAAAATCCGACTCAATGTTAGAAACCCTAGATAAATAATCATAATTTAGGATTTACTTTAAAGCATGAATGACTTTTGCATTAGCCTCAAGATGTTTGTCATTAACAAAGTATAAATTTTTAATAGTGGCAAAATAAATATGAATTCCTGGGGCTTTAAGGTACATAGACATCTTAACTTTTCAAGTTTGGAAGTTAAGAATATCAAACATAGAAGGTGCAATGAAATCCATGTGTGTGTATGTAAATATTATGATTAGCAAAAATATGATCTTTAACTCTAGGTTGTTAGACCAAAATCAAGAGCATCAAACTCTGATACTAATTGTAGGTCACTTAGAGGGGGTGAATAGGTGACTATCTAATCTAATGTCAAACTAATGCGAAATTTAAATTATTATGCAAACTAAAACTACACACAACGTATAAGCAAAGAGTGAAGCTGAATTTCCGGTAAAGGGCTCTGGACTTTCTCTTCAAGATTCCTCTAGACTAAGAGTTGAGGTGCCACTAAGGCTTTCTTGGTTAAATACTAGTTTGAGCAAACACTCCCAAGCAAATATATCTATTAAGCACAAGTATATCAAGCATATAAAGATGTTAATAATAAAAGCATGCAAGATATATATAAACACAAGTGAGAAAGAGAAAAAGATGAGCAACTGCAAACACAGGAGAATTGTTTTGAGGTTCGAGCCACTTGCTCTACGCCCCCACCTTCACCGCTATGAAGGATTTCCACTAAAGTCAATCCCGCAAGATCACTCGGTACCGCAACACCTACAATGAGCTTCCTCAAGAACTCTTGAACCCTCAAGTCCCTCATTTGTTCCCGCAAGAACAACACGCATGAACCCGCAAGCTCACCAGGCTGCAACCTCTATAACTCCTCCAAATACAAATTGAAATATTTGGTAATCTCTTCTCTTGATCACCAAGAAACACTCTCACAATAAGGATCCCTAGAAATAGATATGGCAATGAAAAACTCAAGCTTGTGTGAGAAAAACAAAATAGATTAAGTGGTGAAAAACTAAAGAAAACTCTCTTGAAATATCAAGAAAACATTCTTGATAAACATTCTTTTTGATAAAGAAGTTAAGCCCAAAAACTTGTTGAAAAATTTCTATGGAAGATGGGAAAAACTAGCTCAAAACACTTCTTAAAATCTTACTCAAAACTGGCCAAAAGTCGCCAACATATAGGCTGCAGAAGTCTAGCCGTTATGGGGTCAGAATGACCGGCCGGTCGACCGGCCAACGGTCAAAAATCTGACTATTGCGGTTGACACTCAACCACCCCCAGGCCATATAGAAATATTTTCTATGTCGATCGACTGTTTGGTTGACCGGCACCTACCTGAGACTTGGGTAGTGCTAGACGGTTGACCGATCGATCGATCGCTCCCTGCTACGATCGACCGATCGATCGATCGCGGTTGATCGAGCCAAGCGCATGGGCCTTGTGCACACTTTGTGCACGTCGGTCGATCGCTTGGTCGACCGAGCAATGCTTCGGTCGACCGCTCGGTCGGCCGACAGCAGCCCAAACCTGGAATAAATGAATTTAAATTCTAACTTGAAAACCCATAAAAATTCTATTAAATCCCATAAATTTCACAAAAATAAGTTCATTTAAATACTTTGAAGTACAAATATGTGTGATAAAAATCAACACATATTACAAACAATTTGAACTATTTTTGAGACATAGAATATAGAGCTTAGGCCAAAAATCGTATTTTTCAAAAACTAAACTTTGAAATAGAAAATTGATTTTTTAAAAACTTGTTTGAATACATAAATAAGATATGAAAACTCATTTGAAGTATAGTGTATATGAAAATGATCCAATACACATAGAAGATGAAATATACTTATTTTGACAATAAGCTCAAAATAATTTTTGATAAATACAAAACTTAAAATCATGAACTAGAAACATCAAAATAAGTTTTTAGACAATATGAAGCAATAATGTATATGGATGAAATTCAATACACATATAGACTATGTAAACTTGTTTTGATGGAATCCATTCATGAAACCAATATATGTATTCCTTGAAACTTGAAACAAAAACATATTTTTCAAGAATTAAAACTATTTAACTTGAAATGTTTTGTGTGTGTATATGAGCTTAAGCGATCCACAACTAATATATCCTTTACATTTTATCTAAAAATAAAATGTTACACTTACAAACATGACACAAGCTTTCTTGAAAATCTTCTCTTGAAAATCTTTTTTCATCTCGACTTGGTCCAAAACTTGATCCATAAGCTAGACTGTTCTTTAAGTACTGATGTGATCTTGAAACGTGAGCTCTTGAATCAACACGTGCTACCTTCAAAACTTGACTTCGAATTTTTTATTGAAGTTAAACACCGACTAAGATCTTAATTAAATATCTGAAACTAAATGAGCACAAGATTATTAGTACTATAACTATATGAGTTAATCATCATCAAAACTAGATTGATGGGTCTCTGGGTTAATATATATTGGTGGTAATATTCCTTTATTTTCTTAGGCTTTCTAATTTGCCCATGCAACGAGCCTTAGTCGGTGACTCCCAAACTGAACGGTTTAGGGCATCGGGTGAGAAAACACCCCCAAGGACTTAGGACTCGAGCAAATAAGGCTACAAAACTAAGAATTTTATTTATATAAATCACTTTTAGGCGTGAATACTTATACTTTATAAGGCACAAATACCCAGATTAATCAGAAGATTTATATATATATATATATTCCTTTTTCTCTTTTTTTTAATTTTTTATAGGGCATAAGAATCTTTGTTTTTGAATCCTAAATGTGTAGGTGTATAAAGTATGCATATATCATCAAGGTGAAAATCAAGACTAAATTATTTTTTCAATCTTTCTTTCAAACCTCAAAATCAAACAAATAATTTTATTTTGACCAAGTATAAGAAATCCTAATTATGATCCTCTTATTCCTTAAAATTAACTTAATTTCTTACAAAAATAAGTTAAAGTATTATTTTTATTTTCAAAAGTTTTAAAGAAAGAATTTTTTTGGATTTTATATTATATATATATATTGTAGGATCTATATTCAAGCAACACAAACACTAGGGGGGTGAATAGTGTTTATAAACAATTTAAATGAAACTACTTGTAGGAAATGAAAATTCACAAGACAAAACTCAGAAAAATGCAAACAGCAAAGACAAGAGATTTATCCTGATTCGGTCCTTGTGACCTACGTCCAGTCCCTAAGCAATCCGCTTGAGATTTTCCTTTCCTGATTTGAATACACTCAAAATCAATACCTTGTATACCACTTGACAAAACGCCCTTTGCTAAATGTGTACAACTCCTCTTACAACCAAGAGAACAAACACCTTGTACAACTTCTCTTCTACACCAAGAAGACGCCCTTGTACAATGCTCCTCTTTGAATGATTACAACTGATCCTATAAGCCTTGAATCTGAATGTGCTTGTGGACAAGGTCTCTTATAGGTGGACTTTCAGAAATCTTCACAATAGAGTAGAAATTGGTGAAGAAACAGAAAGTGGAACAGGTTTTCAGAAAAACAGAATTTTGAAGAGGGTTAGTCGACTGTAGTTTAGGGGAAGTCGACTAATTTTGATGCCAGACAAAAAACAGAGAGTTGGGTTATTTTTGTAGAAGAACTTAGTCGACTGGGGGATTTTACAAGTCGACTATGGGTTAGGTTAGTCGACTATACATAGTCAACTAGATAGGTATTGTGTGTGTGTTCAAGGCTTTTAACAATTATTCTAAAAATACACAAAAATACCCAAAATCTTCAACTGAGGTTGAGTAGTCATAACTCTGTATAAATGCTTGAGTTAAAGCTCCAAATGCATCTGAATCACTTTGTTATCCATCATCAAAATCTTTCAATCTTGTAGGCTTTAACATTCTCCCCCTTTTTGATGATGACAACCTGTGTATATGAAAACTCCCCCTGCAATAAACAGGTTATAACAAATAAATATGTAACATGTTCTCCCCAGCATAAAGTATAAAAATATTTCCATGGAACCCTGCATAGCCATATCAAAATATTGCCAAAAATGTAATATATACATATATCCATTATCACAACATCATAACACACATCAGAATTTTTTTAGATATGTAACACATATGTAACACAGAATTGAACACATATGTAACACAGAATTTTTCTCCCCCTTTGTCATTAACAAAAAGAGAAATAGCATAGATCATAAAAGATACATGAACAACCATTGTTTCCATAATTAAGTACAAATTAAAAAGTCTGAAAAAAGAAAAATACACAAAGATGCAAGAACTTCAAAAAGCAAAACACGTAGCAAAGCCAACTCCATAATCATCAAATGTCGGATCCGCGAGGAGGAGGTGGTGGAAAATGTGTCTTGAGGATATTCAGAATTTCCGTTTGAGTGGATGCAAATGAGTCCATCTTCAGTTGCATATGCTCAAAATGAGTCATCAGTAAAATTTGATTTTCGAGCAATGCATTCTGAGAGTCCTGAATGAATTGTTGTTTGGTATGTAGAGATTCTATCTCAACATAAAGAGAGTTATAGAAGGCATCTGCATATGAAGGAGGTGGTTGGGATGAAGGGGGTTCAGTGAAAGGAGGTTGAGTAGAGGAAGAAAGAGCTTGAGTTGAACTTTGTGGAGGAGGAGAGGGTGGTTGTGGTGGAGAATGAGGAAAATCGTGAAGTTTCATACGATGAAGAACGGCACGATCAAAAGGTTCGAAGACTTTGATAACACTCATTTCGGAAGCAAGATCTATGTGAAATTTCTGAAACACGTGTGATAAAAAGGCTCCATATGGAAGGAAGGAGGTAAGATCCTTAACAAGAGTATCAAAGATAATCTTTACCCAATTGACTTCTAATCCAGCCATGATGGCATAGACACAAGTGGCTAAATCACGGGAATAATAGTTATAACTCCCGATTTTAGGGCAAATATTATAGGCAAGGATACGACCTATAAGACGGGGAATGGGTTTTAATTTATTGTTAGACATAGGTAATCCTTGACCTGGAAGAAATATATTTGATAAGACCTCCGCATCATCCATATTAATGTCATTAATAGAGAGGTCATGATAAGGAATTGAAAAGATACGACCTATGGATTTAGGGGATAACTTGATATTGATACCTTTAACCATAGAATATATATGAACATCATCCTCATTGTCTTCATAGGTAAAGTTGGTATAAAACAAGTGAATCAAGAAAGGATAATAGCCTTGCCTAGAATCAGTAGAGAACATATGATAAAGACCACAATTTTGTAAATATGAGACAATATCATAGTCATTAAAGTCCTCATATTTAACAAACCTACAAGGTAAAATTTATAAGGAGGAAATTCTAAGGAAGTCATCTTCTAGGGCAGGATTTTCAGAAAAGCCCTGAAATCAACTTGAGATGAGGAAGAAGATGGAGTAAATTTGATTTTCTTAGATCTAGATATGATTATGTTAGCCCAAATGCCCATCACTCTAGTTTTGATGATGATTAACTCATGTAGTTATAGTACTAATGATCTTATGTTTAATTAGTGACAGATTTGTTATCAAGATCTTAGTAGGTGTGGAGCTTCAACAAAGGATTTAAAGTCAAGTTTTGGAGCTAGCACCGGTTGATTCACGAGCCTATGCATCAAGACCACATCAAAAGTTGAGCTCGTTGGATCGTGTTTGGACCAAGTCAAGAAGATGAGAAGACTTCAAGGGAAGACTTCAAGATCAAGACTTGTGTCTAGGTATAAGATTTTTATTTTTAGATAAAATGTAAAGGATAGAATAGTTGGTGGATTGCTCAAGTATATATCACACACACACTCTTGATTTAGTTGTCTTTTCATAAAAGAATTTTCCGTTTAGAAAAGATTTTCATTTTGAAAAATACTATTTTGGTTTTTGGTGTTTCTCATGTACATGTCTTTTGAAACCAAAACCATGTTTAATGCTTAATGTCAAAAACATAGATATCGTATTTGTGTAATGGATCATATCCATACACACTATGCTTTAATGAATTCAAAATATCTTGTTTTTGTATCATGAAGAAGTTTGGAAAACAAGTTTTAGAAAAATACTAGTTTTTCAATTGAGCCAATATTTTCAACTTACAAAAATAGTCCAAATCTTTTATAACATGCCTTGATTTTGTGCAAGCATGTTTGTTTATCAAAGTATAATGGTAAAACTATTTTTGTAGATTTTTATGTATTTTATGGGATTTTTATGTGAGCCAAAAGACCAAGTTTTTAATCCCTAGTTCAGACCTGACCTGGCTTCAGCCGGTCGACCGACCCGGTCGACCGACGTGCACAGACGTGCACGCCAGTTCTGCAGGATGGCCGGCCGACCGACCCGGTCGACCGTCCAGAGAGCTCTGCTCTCTGGAAAGGCCCCGGACGGCCGGGCGGCCGACCGGACAGAGAGATTGCTCTCTGTATCCTTGCTCGGTCGACCGCCCGGTCGACCGATGGCTCAAACGGTCTGAAATATGACCGTTGGCCGGCCGACCGGACGGTCGACCGTTAGGCCTGACAGACCCCAACGGCTAGTTTTTCTAACCCTATAAATTTGGGGGTTTGGGCATTGTTTTTCAAAAAGATTTTCAAGTGGGTTTTCACCAGTTTTTCTTGAACCATTTAGAGGTTTTCCTCCACTTGATTTAGAGCAAATATTTCCAATCAAAAGGAGAGATTTATCAAGAGTGTAAAAGTGATTTCTTTGAGTTTTCCTCCACTATCTCAATCCTTGTTTTCTCACACAAACACTTGAGCTATCCATTGCTATTCATCTTATAGGAGTGTTGTAGTGAGATAGTTTTTAGGTGATAAAAGTGTTGTGATCACCAAAGACTTGTTCTTGTTTCTTTGAGGAGGCGGACAAGTGTGTTCGCGTTGTTTCAAGTTTGGGTGCGAACTTGGTGTTTGAGTTGCGGCCTCGGCGAGCTTGTGGGTCTTGCGTGTGTACGGACTAGGGAGTCCGAGAGTTGTAGGTGTTGTTGGAACCTGTTTCGATGAAGACGTTTGTGACGCATGACATGTGGAGCTCTAACACATGAAGAATCAAGAGTCCTACATGATCAAGTTGCTCTAAAGAGAGTTGATAGAGTGTGGGTTGTAATTGTGATGTAGAATGTAAAAGCCTTGACACAACACACTCATTTCAATGTCATTAGTCGACTTATACATTTTCCAAGTCGACTAATAACATGCCTAGTCGACTTGACCCAAACAATTAGTCGACTAATCCTATGTCCTGAAACAGACCAACTCTCTGTTTGTGTATTAGTCGACCAACAGTCAACTATAGTCGACTAATACATTTTTCTAGTCGACTATCCCTTGGTCCCTAGTCGACTAATACTTGACCCAGTCGACTATAAAGCAGTTGCAGTCGACTTGAGGTAGTTAACCAGAAAACTGTTCATCCAACGTCCACCTACCTAGTCGACTAATAGCTAAATCTAGTCGACTAATAGTTGAAATTTTGCCTAGTCTAGTCGACTAACTCAGAACCCTAGTCGACTATAGACAGTTTCTGACTGTTGGACAGTTTTCGTTATCTGGTCTTTTTTGCAACGAATCTCAACGTTTCTTTGATTCAAATTGCTCCAATAACTCCCTAACTTACCCTAGTCTTCAGCTATAAATAGGGAAGTTATTGCAAAGGCCATTTACTAAGTGTTTTTATCAGTTTTCCAAAGCCAAAATCTGAAAAACCTGAAAACTGTTTTCCAAACTTCAGTTCTTCACCAAAAGACATTTCCATTGTGAAGATTCTCTGAAGATCTTGTTTCCTATACTGAACCTTGTCCACATACACATCTGTACCAAGGCTATAGGAAAAGTATTGTATTTCTCAAAGCAAATCATTGTACACGGGAGGCTTCTTGGTTGTAGAGGCAGTTGTACAAGGTGAAAGGTATTCTCTTAGTGGAAGAGAAGGTGTTCTCTTGGTGGAAGAGAAGGTGTATACATTTGACGAAGGGGATTTGTCAAGTGGTGTACATGGTGTATTGATTTTGGGTGGCAAAATCAAGGTTAAAGGAAAATCTCAAGCGGGTGGCTTGGGGACTGGATGTAGGTCACAAGGACCGAACCAGGATAAATCTCTTTCTTTGCGTTTGTCAACTTTTCTAAGATTTGTTTTTCTTTTACTTGCAAGTTATTTATTTGCCTAACGAGTAATCCTTCTTGTTTAGTGTTTATGTTGACTTGTGTGTTTTAGATTATAGTTGCCAACAGAGATTATTCCGCATTTATCAATATCCCAGGGACCAACATTTGGTATCAGAGCCGGCCTCACATTTCATACCCTGAACATGCGTATACGCTCTGATCCAACAATTGGTATCAGAGCGGGTACAAGTCAACAACAAAGATGGCAACGGAGTTTCTCTCATCCCAATTCAAAGAAGGACATTCTACACAACGTCCACCGCTATTTGACGGAACCAACTACAACTATTGGAAGTGTAGAATGAAGATATACTTGCAGTCACTCAACTACGACCTTTGGAACATCGTAGAAGCATCGTACACCAAGCCCACAACCAACTACAACGCTTGGAGTGAATATCAAAAGAAGAACGCGAACCTTGACGCAAAAGCAATGAATGCCTTATTCTGTGCCCTAACCAAAGAAGAGTTCAACCGTGTTTCAACAGCAACTTCTGCACATCAAATATGGCATACTCTTCAGGTAACACACGAAGGCACTAATAAAGTTAAGGAATCTAAAATATCTGTTCTTGTCCACAGGTTTGAGTTATTCAAAATGGAGGAGAATGAAACCATATCCGAGATGGTTACAAGATTCACCGACATCACCAATACCTTAGCATCCCTTGGAAAGGACTACACCCAAGTTGAAAGAGTTCGAAAGATCCTTCGTGCACTCACACCAGAATGGAAGAAAAAGACAACCGCCATTGAAGAGGCGAATGATCTCTCAACTATGACATTAGAAAACCTAATCGGTAATCTAATGGCATATGAAGTGCAGTTAGAAGAAAGAAAGAAGGACGAACGATAACACCGCTCAAAGAAGAAAGAACTCGCCTTCCATGCATCCTCCGACACGGACGATTACAATGATGACGAAGAGGAGATGGCCATGCTCTCAAAGAAATTCAGGAAATTTCTAAAGCAAGGTATATTCAAATGCTTTAATTGTGATAAACCAGGTCATATGAAGATGGATTGTCCTTTGCTTAAGAAGAAAGATAAGTACAAGAGTAAGAAGTTCAGAAAGAAAAAGAACTACGAAGCATCATCAGAATACAATGATTCATCTTCATCTGATGAAGAAGAATCCACTGAACGTGTCAACCTATGTTACATGGCACTTGAAGATGATGAGGTATCATATTCTGAACTCTCTGATGCTTTCCATGAATTATTTCTTGATCTGAAAAAAGAAAAACTGAAAAACAAAGTTTTGTCAAAAGAAAATGAGAATCTTTTAAAGGAAAATTCATGTTATGCATTACAATGTACATCTATAAATTCTCAACAACAAGATGAGTTTGAAAAAGTCATATCATCTTTGAAAATTGAAAATGAGAAATTTATAAAAGAGAACATTTTCTGAAAAAGGAAACTAAGTCTTTGAATGAAAGGATTTCTATATTGGATAAAGACATGTTAGTTTTCAAAAATAAATATGAAGATCTTTTGCAAAATGTGACTAAGTTTAATAAAGGAAAAGAAATTTGAATGCTTTATTATCTTTTCAAAAATTGTCACATGATAATCATGGTATTGGATTTATTGCAAAATCTTCATGTTATAGTAATCCATATAGTTCTTTTGTAAAAAGAAAGTCTAAGAAAAGTAAGTTTATATGGATTCCTAAAAATTTAAGTTTTCATGATAAAAATACATATATTGCTTCATACATTCATGATATATGTGATTCTTGCAACTATGTGTATATTAAAAGGTGGAAACCAAATTCTAAATGGATTTGGACTCCTAAAGGTTAAATATGTTCTTTTATGTTTGGTACCATCTAACGTTTATCTTGCAGGTATCATATAAAAATTGATAAAAAAACAATTATATATATTTATACTAATATATTTGTTGCAGGGGGAGAACAAAGCCTTTTCATATTTTTTATAACCCAATTTTTGCAAGGGGAGGAAAAGTTAACATATTTTCTGCAGGGGGAGCACTTGTGCACACACAAAGCGTCGTCATCAAAAAGGGGGAGAATGTTGGAACCTGTTTCGATGAAGACGTTTGTGACGCATGACATGTGGAGCTCTAACACATGAAGAATCAAGAGTCCTACATGATCAAGTTGCTCAAAAGAGAGTTGATAGAGTGTGGGTTGTAATTGTGATGTAGAATGTAAAAGCCTTGACACAACACACTCATTTCAATGTCATTAGTCGACTTATACATTTTCCAAGTCGACTAATAACATGCCTAGTCGACTTGACCCAAACAATTAGTCGACTAATCCTGTGTCCTGAAACAGACCAACTCTCTGTTTGTGTATTAGTCAACCAACAGTCAACTATAGTTGACTAATACATTTTTCTAGTCGACTATCCCTTGGTCTCTAGTCGACTAATACTTGACCCAGTCGACTATAAAGCAGTTGCAGTCGACTTGAGGTAGTTAACCAGAAAATTGTTCATCCAACGTCCACCTACCTAGTCGACTAATAGCTAAATCTAGTCGACTAATAGTTGAAATTTTGCCTAGTCTAGTCGACTAACTCAGAACCCTAGTCGACTATAGACAGTTTCTGACTGTAGGACAGTTTTCGTTATCTGGTCTTTTTTGCAACGAATCTCAACGTTTCTTTAATTCAAATTGCTCCAATAACTCCCTAACTTACCCTAGTCTTCAGCTATAAATAGAGAAGTTATTGCAAAGGCCATTTACTAAGTGTTTTTATCAGTTTTCCAAAGCCAAAATCTGAAAAACCTGAAAACTGTTTTCCAAACTTCAGTTCTTCACCAAAAGACATTTCCATTGTGAAGATTCTCTGAAGATCTTGTTTCCTATACTGAACCTTGTCCACATACACATCTGTACCAAGGCTATAGGAAAAGTATTGTATTTCTCAAAGCAAATCATTGTACACGGGAGGCTTCTTGGTTGTAGAGGCAGTTGTACAAGGTGAAAGGTATTCTATTGGTGGAAAAGAAGGTGTTCTCTTGGTGGAAGAGATTGTGTATACATTTGGCGAAAGGGATTTGTCAAGTGGAGTACATGGTGTATTGATTTTGGGTGGCAAAATCAAGGTTAAAGGAAAATTTCAAGCGGGTGGCTTGGGGACTGGATGTAGGTCACAAGGACCGAACCAGGATAAATCTCTTTGTTTACGTTTGTCAACTTTTCTGAGATTTGTTTTTCTTTTACTTGCAAGTTATTTATTTGCCTAACGATTAATCCTTCTTGTTTAGTGTTTATGTTGACTTGTGTGTTTTAGATTATAGTTGCCAACAGAGATTATTCCGCATTTATCAATATCTCAGGGACCAACAGGTGTTGCGACACCGGGTGATCCATTGGGATCGATTATAGTGAAAATTCTTCGTGTGTCGAAGGCGGGGATGTAGAGCAAGGGTGCTCGAACCTCGAAACAAATCCTTTGTGTTTGCGATTGCTCTCTCTCTCTCTCTCTTTGTCTTTATATCTTCCATACTTTTATTGTCTATCTTTATATGCTTGATATATTCATTTGTGCTCATTGATATACATGCGTGGGATTGTTTGTTAACACTTGTATTCAACCAAGAGAGCCAACGCGGCACCTCAACCCTTATCTAGGGGAATCTAGAGGAGTTTGTCCAGAGCCCTTCACGGGAAATTCGGCAACACTCTTGTGTTATACGTGATGTTTAGTGTAAGAGTTTAGTTTAGGTCATAATAGTTTTTAATCCCGCATTATTTGTCATTAAGTGACCATTAGGTTAGCCATCACCTATTCACCCCCCCTCTAGGTGAACTTACAATTGGTATCAGAGCTTAGTACTCTGATTTGGGTCTTACAACCTAGAGTTAAAGATCCTCATTTTTAGGCTAATCACATATTTTGTACACACACCATGGACATCATGTCACCTCCCACCTTTGACATTCTTAACATCCAAATTTGGAAGGTTAAGATGTCCTTGTACCTCAAAGCCCTAGGCATCCATGTTTATTTTGCCACCACTAAAAATGATTATTGTTTAAATGGAAAAAATTTTGAGGCTAATACAAAAGCCCTTCATGCTTTAAAGAGTACCCTAAATGATGATTATTTATCTAGGGTTTCTAATGTTGATTCGACTTTTGTAGCATGGAACATCATCACCTCTCTCGGCGAAAATGATCAATACTATGCGGGGAGCGATTCGGACGTTGGAAGCGTCACCTCCAACAAGTGCTATATGGTCCAAGGGGATAACCACCTTGAGGTAACTAACGAATCTGAGGAGGATGAAACATGTCATATGATGAGCTCACTTCTTTTTGTCAACAATTGCTTGAGAAATATGACATGATTAAGAAAGAAAATAAAAATTTGAAAAAGAATTTTGATTGCATGCTAAAAGAAAATGATTCATTTAGAAATAAGGTTGCATGCATTGAAAAAGAAAAAGATGATTTGAAAAATGAAAATGTTTCCCTTATGTCTAAATTGAATGATCTTTGTGAAGGAAACACAAGTTTGAAAAATAAAATTGATTTGGTGGAAAAACAAAAGGAAGTTGTTTTTCAAGAAAATAATTCTTTAAAAAGAAAGATTTGTGAAAAAGAAAAAGAATTTGTTTCGAAAAAGAAAAAGAAAAATGATTTTATATCTCATCATGCTTTACATGCCACCACTAATGAGATTAATGATTTGAAAAATAAAGTGGATTGTTTGAATTCAACTTAGAACTCTTGTGCATTTAACCATACTAGATTGGAGTCCTTGTTTTCAAAGAAACAAACTCCACACATTCATGCACAACATCATCATGCATTTGCTTATGTTGCACGTCACGATCATACACATTCACATAAGCATCCTAAGGTGTACACATGTACACATTGTGACCGCAAAGGCCATTTAGCAAAATTTTGTTATGACAAGTTGCATCATTTTAATTTTGCTAATAATAAAAATTTTTGGGTTCCTTATAAGACTAACCCCAAAAGACCCAAGAAAATATGGGTACCAAAATCCCCACCTTGTGTATTTGACGTAGGTGAGGGCTCTCACAAAATGTGAGAGATTTGGTGCCTTGATGGTGGGTGCACTTGAACTAAAAGGATACATATTTGGAGCACCGCTATCAAGGAGGTTTTGGTGGGAAAGACCACCATGCTTGGAGCTTTGGAGTTGGTAACAATCTCTAAACTCCTATTTTTTATGTACATGCTTTTTACATATATCATATTCATAGCATGTTCATGTTTTGTGTTCTTATGTGCTTCATGTGGTAAAAACATGCTTAGATGTAGTTTTTATCAAAACTTGTATTATTCATGTACAAACAGTGAGTTACATTTGATTCATATATATTTGCACTTCATGCTCATTTGTACCCACTATATGCACATGTATAGACTAGTTTTGATGATTCTCTCATTTATACATGCTTTGCCAAATTTTATGATTTTACTTCATGTATATGTATTTCTAATTCAAATCTAATAAATATACATGTATACCCGTGAGTCTCTTGCCTTCATGCAAATACATTTGATAGACTCTTTTATGTTTGGGATATGTATGTGTATTGTTAGCTTTGGATAAATCATACATATACCATGAAGACTAATGTTTTATGAAAAATGATTTTTCATGTTTTGTTTTGTTAAAAATGTGACTTATAATCTTTTTGAGCTTAAATGACATTTTCATAAAAATGCTATTTACATGATCTTTTAAACACTCACATCTTCATTTATTAATTCATGACTTAGTTTCATGATCATTTTGAGTTTTATAGACCATGAGTGATTAAATCTTTATGTATTTAGTTATGCTTTATGAAGTACATATGATTTGATGTATTTGAAGGATCTTTAACTAGTTGTTCAAAAACTATTTTATACTAGTTATTTATTCTTCAATTAGTTTATAAGATATACACATGATCCTATTTTTTTAATCTTATGGTCAAATTCTTTTGTGTTCTCAATATTTGATGCTTCAAAATTTGAATATTAGTTTAAATGTTAATTTTTGTCAACACTAGGATTTATACTTGTACACATTGTGGGCCACAAATAAATCTATATATGGTTGGGTTTGATTGCTTATTTGTGCCCATTAGGTATGCTAGTATAGCTGATTGTTATACATATTTGCATATTTTACCACTTCCATACTATGCATATTGTAAATAAAATGTGATTTTAACCCCTTTTCTCTCTATTTTTACAGGTCCACAACTTAAAAGAGAAAAAGCCCATTAATCACTTTAATTAGCAATAATTAAAGTGATTAAATCCATAAGCCCAAAAAAGAGCCAAAGATTTGAATTTGGATTCAGTTGAGATCTGCGCGCCAATTGGATCTTCCAGAAGGCCACGTGGATAACCACCTAACAACCAAATCACAACAGAAAATCTGGGCTCAACGGCCCAGATTTTGCCGCCAAAACGGGGATATTCCCGCGTATCTGCGGCGGTTTGGAGGCAGTTGGAGCCCGAATTTTGCGCCAACGGCCAGGGCTCTAGATCCTTCTCATGGATGGCTATAAATAGAGGACCAGGGTCTGTGTGTGAAAGTGAGAGAGGAGAGAGAAGAAAATAGGGAAAATTCTTGTATTTTGTTTTCTCCTAGGTTTTTAGTCTTCATCTTCTTCCTCCTAGAGATTTTGACAAAGTGAGAGAGAGAGTGCTGTTTGAAAGCTTGTATCAAGAAAGTGACATTCTTGTAGGCAAGGATTTATCAAAAGAGCTCCATTCATCTCTTTGCAATCTCTAGTATGCTTTACTTTACTTTGCTTTAGTTTCTTGTTTTCATTCTAGTGTTAATTCATTTGCTTTAGTTCTAATTGCTTTACATCATGAATAGTTGATTTGTTTCTAGTATAATGGATAGCTAAATCTCTATTGCATGGCTAGCTAAGAACTTACCTAGCTAACTTCTATCTCTTTGGATGATGCTTGTCTTTATACTTGCATTGTGATATTTCTTTTACTTACCAAGGAAGTAGAGTTGCTTCCCTTGGCTATTGCTTGTTCATACTCCATATGACTCATGTGTGCCTCATTTAGAGCCTTGTCTAGAACAAGAGCCTTTGATGGAACATGGAGATGGATCACCTATATATGCTACTTGTAAGAACAACTTCTCTACTTCAAGCCAATTTGTTGTATGTCTTGAATGTTTGAATGAATGTTGATTCTTCGAACTTAGCATCTTTGAGTACCAATCCTAGAGTTCATCATTGAACATCTATATAGAGAGCCAATGAATTCATATGAGGCTTCAAGTTAAGAACAAGAGAACACTCATCTTCATAACGGTAAAACATTTGAAAGCAAGATATCCCTATTGCCAATGAATCAACATAAGGCAATCAAGCATCACCATTGAGTTTAGCAAGTTAGCAATGAGGTAAAGTTAGCTAGCCATGTACTTTCTCATCTAAAGTTTTCTAACACTTTCTTTACTAGCTTTTCTTTCTTTGCAACACACTTCACCAAAGTTCTTTTGATTTCTTTTTCCATAATGCACAAATCCATCACTTCTTTTCATGTTGCTTCTTGCATTTGTGTAAATACATAGAAGACATTTCGTTTTTCATTTCTTCACTCCATACCGTAACGCTTCTATCGCTAGCTCTCCCGGAGAATCGACCCGGTATAGCCCTATGCTATAGCGGAGATTGGAAAGGGTATATTGATCTTTGAATACATTTGTGGAGTAAACGAGCACCAAGGTTCACTCTAAACCTTTCTTCTTTAATTGAATATTTGTGTAATAACTCTACATTACTCTTTCCCAATCAAAATTTTTGGCGCCGTTGCCGGGGAGAGCAATGGTATTTGTTTTCAAGTGAAGAATTAAACGAATACTCTTCTCTGTTGCAGGTACAGGTTGAAGAAACAGTAAATCTTGCATTGCAGAAACATATAAGTGGACCTGGGCCTCTGCTCTCGAAAGTAGAGACCAGGATCCCTCTGAATTGCCGCAAATTCTGGGATTTTGTCGCAGAATTGCGGCAAGGAAGAGTTGACTACTGACCATTTTTCTGCAGGGCTTGCTTCTCTGCAAAATACAGCTGCTGCAACACTTTAAATCTTGTTTGCTTCACCTGATATCTGCTAATCAACAGTAAAAAATTTGTTGCAAGTTAAGAAAATTGTTTAGACATTTGCATCTCTAGGCACGTGTCTTTCAATTTCTTTACATTTACTGTTGAAGAGTGCTGGAGACAAGGTACGTAAGCATAGCATATAGACTAGGACTCACTCTTTGTTTGATTTAATTAAGCTTTGAGTGAACCTTGTTTGTTAATATCGTACACTTGCACAAAGAAACTTTAAGGGCAAATCCCATAAAAAAGATAAGGTGGGGATTTTATCACCCCTTCCTTAGCCCAAAAACCATTTTCCCACGCACTCACAATCCTAGCTTCTAATTAAAAATTGCTAGACGTTGGCCCTAGGGACATCCGGACTCACTTAGGAGATTATCCTAAGGGGGAAAAGTGTTGGAAAGTGACTTGTGTAAAATCAGTGTCTAGGAAAGGGGTTGAGGGCCGAAAGCCCGAAGGTTATTGGTTACTTAATTAAGGAACGTCTTTGACGGAAAACCTCCCACCAACCTTACCCTTCCCTGACTGATTTGCTTATAGTCAAAGTCTACACCGAACCTCCTGTGGACAATCTAAAGTTAGGAGTCGTCTAGGTCCAGGAAACCTAGAAAGCTTGGATTGATTTTTTTTCCTTTTTCTTGATTGTTATTTTTCTTTCATTTTCCGCCTGCGTGAAAGGTGCACGTTGATTGTATAATTGTATGCAAGAGTGGTATCGAGATCCGAATTCTGCTAGGCTTGTAAGAACTTCTACACTGCCACATACACCACCACTCGACACAATCATGACCACCAACGTTTCGTTGCAGGACAAGTTCTATCCAATTCGCACATCACTTCCATCGTGCATTCTCCTCCCAAACACAAATGGAAATAACTTTGAGTTGAAGCCCCAGTTCATAAACACACTTCCACGATTCCATGGCCTTGAATCTGAGGATGCATACTTCTTCATCCGAGAGTTTGAAGAAGTATGCCTTATGATGAGAATTTCCCAGTTGACCGAGGATGCTGTCAGACTTAGGTTTATACCTTTTGCACTTAAGGATATCGCTAAGAAGTGGCTTTATAATCTCCCAGTTAGCTCAATTTCTTCTTGGGATGATTTCGTTAAGGTCTTTCTTAAAAAGTTTTATCCTATCCATAAGACAGCCCTTATGAGGAAGAATATAATGCAATTCAAACAAGAAGCCAATGAACCGTTTTGGAAGTATTTTGAGCGCTTCAAAGACCTAGTAGCCCTGTGTCCCCATCACGGTATAGAAAAATGGCGCCAGTGCCAGATTATCTATAATGGGCTTGATTATCAGACTAAGACGCTCCTTGAAACCATGTGTCAAGGAGAATTCTTAAAGAAGGATGAAGATCAGGGTTGGGATCTTTTTGAGGCATTAGCTGAAAAGACAGTCCAGTGGGAATCATGTACTGAGAAACCTGCACCCACAACTTTCAGAACTGGTTTACATTCCATAGAATCCTCAATAGCTGCAGAAGCTAAGATAACTCAGTTGATGAAGAGGATTGAGTTGCTAGAGTCCAGGGAAAATTCTGCTGTGAATCAGGTCAACCCATCTGTTGTTAATCCGAGTTGTACCTACTGCCATGATCTGAATCATCTGTTTGAGGAGTGTCCAGTTTATCAAACTCAAATGTTTCAGGAGAGTACAAATGCCACGTACACCAGACCCACTTACAATCCTTACTCTAAAACCTATAATCCGGGATGGCGAAACCATCCGAATTTCTCTTGGAGTCAGTCTGGCCCTGAGCAGCTGAGACAACCATTTCCACAACAATACCCTGCTCAGTCTCATTCACAGACTTACCACCGAACCCACCAAATGTTCATTCATACCAGAGTCCACCCAGATTCCAGTCATATCAAAATCCTGTGCCATACCAAGGAAATTTTCAGCCCCAATTCAGCATCATCCACCACCCAATCCTTCAGACAAAAAAATTTCTGATTTGGAGAAAATGATAGAGATCTTATCTAAGAACCAAGGTTCAATGATGAACAATCAGCAGCAGGACATGAACAAATTGCAAATTCAAATAGGGCAGTTGGCTAACTCTTTGACTGAAAGGCAAAAAGGAATGCTACCTAGCCAACCTGTGCCCAATCCCAAAGCCCATTTTTCTCTGCACGAAGTTGAAGACTTGGGACCCAGCCAATGCCAAGCCATTCAAATCCTTAGATCTGAAAAACGTGTAGATAACAAGGTTTCAAATCAGTCTCCCAAATCTGTGTCACCACCTTCTGTTCCAATTCAACCCATGCAAGACAATCCTTCATCAAGCACACAACCATCCACTTCTCAGTCAAAAGGAAAAGAGAAAGTTGATGAGCAAACATATAAGCCTGTTGTCCCATTCCCAAATAGGCTTACAAATCATAAGATGAATGCTCAAATGGAGAAGATAAGAGAGATATTCAACCAAGTACAAATCAATGTCCCTCTCTTAGATGCCATTCAACAAGTCCCATCCTACGCCAAGTTTTTGAAAGAAATGTGTACTAAAAAGAGGAAAGCAAATGTCCCTAAAAAAGTCTTTTGGCTTCCAACATAAGTGAACTGCTCAATGGTCCGATCCCTGTGAAGTACAAAGATCCAGGGAGCCCTACCATTTCTTGTATCATAGGGCAAACCACCATAAATAGGGCTTTGCTAGACTTGGGTGCAAGCATCAATCTTCTCCCCTTTTCCGTCTATCAGCAGTTAGGGTTAGGCAACCTTCGTCCAACCCAGATGACTATCCAATTGGCTGACCGCTCTGTAAAGATTCCAAAGGGGGAAATTACAGATGTTTTGATACGGGTCGGGGAATTTATTTACCCCGTGGACTTTGTTGTTCTTGAAACACAGCCCGTACAAAATCACAGAGCGCAAACACCCGTCATTTTCGGACGTCCTTTCTTAGCCACCGCAAATGCAATAATCAATTGTAGAAATGGATTGATGCGGTTAATGTTCGGAGATATGACGAAAGAGGTGAATGTCTTCCATCTGGGGAAGCAGCCAAGGGATGTGGATAATGATTCTTTCGAAGTAAATTTGATTGAGGGTTTGACCAGTGAACATGTGGACGAGGTGGAGTATGAGTCTGAAGAGGAGTTTGAGTTGGAGTCGGATGACTTCAACCTGGATCAGATTGTTGGATCAAATGTTGAACGGACAACTAATTCCACCCCTATTCTTCCCTTGCACCATGAGCAACCTGTGATAGATCCGGTACCTTCTTCTGAGCTTAAGGCTCTTCCCGATCATCTCAAGTACAAATACTTGGATGAGAAGGAATCCTTTCCTGTAATAATTGCATCCAATCTTACTGAACAACAAGAAGAGGACCTTCTGACTGTGTTAAGGAAAAATAGAGAGGCCATTGGTTGGACCATGGCTGATATCAAGGGGATTAGTCCTTCCATTGTCCAACATAGAATTCACTTGACGGAAGATGCCAAGCCTAAATGAGACCCACAGCGTAGACTTAACCCCATTATGCAAGAAGCTGTTAGATCTGAGATTTTGAAACTATTAGACAATGGGATTATCTATCCCATATCTGATAGTCAATGGGTAAGTCCAGTTCATGCTGTGCCTAAGAAAGCTGGATTTACGGTGGTGGAAAATGAGAATAAAGAATTGATACAAACACGTCTTCCAACGAAGATTCGAGTTTGTATTGATTACAGGAAGTTGAATACCGCCACACGTAAAGACCACTTTCCACTTCCATTTATTGATCAAATGTTGGAGAGATTGGCGGGACACGAGTACTATTGTTTTCTGGATGGATATTCAGGATATAATCAGATCCCAATTGCTCCCGAAGACCAAGAGAAGACTACCTCCACCTGTCCCTTTGGAACATTTGCTTACCGAAGGATGCCCTTCGGTCTTTGCAATGCTCCTGCAACTTTTCAACGTTGCATGTTGAGCCTCTTTTCGGACATGGTAGAGAAATTTTTGGAAATTTTTATGGATGATTTTTCGATCTATGGGGATTCCTTTGAGCAATGCTTGTACCATTTAAAGTTGGTGTTACAACGCTGTATGGAGAAAATTTGACACTTAACTGGGAAAAGTGTCATTTTATGGTCAAGCAAGGAATCGTGCTTGGGCACAAGGTATCAAGAATAGGAATCGAGGTAGACAAGTCCAAAGTGGAAGTCATAACAAAGCTCACTGAACCGACGTGCTTAAAGGACATTAGATCATTCTTAGGGCACGCCGGTTTCTATAGGCGATTTATTCAAGGGTTTAGCAACATTGCAAGACCCTTGACAAATCTCTTAGGAAAGGATGTACCCTTCATCTTTGATGAGGAATGTCAAAAATCATGGAAGGAGCTTAAAAGTAGACTTGTCTCTGCACCGATCATATCTGCACCAGATTGGACCAAACCTTTTGAGATTATGTGTGATGCCTCTGACTTTGCTATAGGCGTTATTTTAGGACAGCGTATTGATAATAGGCAACACGTAATCTATTATGCTAGCAGAACGCTGAATGATGCCCAACTCAATTACACAACTACTGAAAAGGAATTTTTAACGGTTGTCTTTGCGTTGGAGAAATTTCGTCAATATCTGCTAGGGTCCAGAACTGTTATTTTCACTGATCACTCCGCCCTAAAATATTTGATGCAAAAGAAGGATGCTAAGGCAAGACAGATTCGATGGATACTTCTTTTGCAAGAGTTTGATTTGGAGATTAAAGATAAAAAGGGCGTTGAGAATGTGGTAGCAGATCATTTGTCGAGAATCCCAAATGCACCTAAAGAGAGAATACCGATTAATGATGATTTTCCTGACGAGCACATTTTTGAGATATGTGAAGAGCCCTGGTATGCTGATATAGTGAACTACCTTGTTACCAGGCAAATACCTTCTCATGGTCAGGACAAGAAAAACACCGTTTTCTGCGCCAAATGCGGTTCTTCTTTTGGGATGAACCATATTTGTTCAAATACTGTCCTGACCAAATCATACGTAGATGCCTTCCTGAGGATGAACATCAGAGCGTTTTGACATTTTGTCACAAGTTAGCTTGCGGTGGACATTTTGGTCCACGGAAAACTGCTGAGAAAGTGCTTCAGAGTGGATTATACTGGCCCACTCTCTTTAAGGATGCATATAATTTCTGCAAGCTCTGTGATAAGTGTCAAATGACGGGTCGTATCACACAAAGAGACATGATGCCCCTCACACCCATCTTGGAAGTTGAAATTTTCGACCTCTGGGGCATCGATTTTATGGGACCCTTTCCTCTGTCCTACGGTAACCAATACATTTTGGTAGCCGTAGATTATGTTTCCAAGTGGGCTGAAGCAATTCCAACACGGACGAATGACAACCATGTTGTCATTAAGTTTTTAAGAGAAAACATCATCTCTCGCTTCGGAGCCCCCCGTGCGATAATAAGCGATAATGGGAGTCATTTCTGCAATAGGGCTTTGAAGCTTTGATGCGAAAATACTCTATTACTCACAAATTGTCCACGGCTTATCATCCTCAAACCAACGGGCAAGTTGAAGTCACGAATAGACAAATAAAACTCATTTTGGAGAAAACTGTAGGACAGAACCGTAAGGATTGGTCCATCAAACTCACTGATGCCTTATGGGCATACAGGACCGCTTACAAGACTGTCCTCGGTATGTCTCCATATCGAGTTGTATTTAAGAAACCTTGTCATTTGCCTGTTGAATTAGAACACCGAGCTATGTGGGCTTTAAAGCAGCTGAACTTGGATTTGGATAAAGCCGGTGTTCTACGGAAGTTGCAGTTATCTGAGCTTGAAGAGCTGAGAAACGAGGTATATGATAATGCTCGGATCACTAAACACAGAACCAAGCTTTTTCACGATAAATCCATTCACCGAAAGATTTTTGTCGTAGGACAAAAGGTTCTGTTGTACAATTTGATTAGTATCCAATATTGCATATTTTACATCATAACTCCCATGCATATTACAAATAAATATGTGATTTTTACTCCTCTTCTCTACTTATTTGCAGGTACACAATTAATGGAGAGATATTCAAATAATCACTTAATTACCACTAATTAAGGTGATTAATTAAAAGATTAAAGATAAAGCCAAATCAAATCCAGATCTAGAGAGATCCGCGCAACAAACTCAGAATCCAAGTATGCCACGTGGCCAACCACCTTGTAACCAATCTCCAACAGAAAAATCTCCATCAACGGCCAGGATCAAGCCGCGGGGCGCGGCATGGGCGCGGCAGTTGCATGGAGATTTGGTCCCGGATTTTGTGGCAACAAACCTCTCTCTGGAAGCTTCTCAGTTCTCCTATAAATACCCCATGAAGACCTGCGTACAGAGACTGATCAGAGAAGAGAGGAGATTAGTTTTAGGTGTTGTAATTTTTAGTTGTTTTTCTCTAGTTTTCTTTCTTTAGTTCCCTCTTCTTCTCTATCCCTAGATTTCATTACAAAAGAGAGTGATTGTGAGGGAGAGAGCTTGTGTAATCAAGGGTGACAACTTGAAGCTATGCAAGGATTGATCCATCCTCCATTCCTCTACTTGAGTTTGATTCTAGTTTGCTTTCTTTACTTGCTTTATTACTTGCTTTCTTTAATTCTAGCACTTTAATTCTTGCAATTTACTTCATGCTTTCTTGTATTTTTCTTATGGCTTGTTGTATCTAATTCTTCTCCATGTACTAGCTAACCACTAGCTTAGCTACTTCACTAACTCATGGGTGTTTGCTTGATTTCATCTTGCAAGTGTATGATCTTCTCTTCTCCGACGGTTAAACCACCGTCTTGCAAATGAGAAAGTAATTAGGTCGACACGCTAGACGAATCCATAGCCAACGGAGTGACAACGTTAGGCAAAGCTTTCATTATCAAGGAGTTTGGTAAGTCTTGGCAAGCTAGCAAGGTAAGCTAGTCATGGATTGCCTTCTTTAAGTTCTTTTCCTTTTCTTGTTAATACAACATCCACTTCTTGATTTCTTTTCCACTTCCACATGAACATATCCATCTTCTTTTAGTTTCTTTTGCATCACTAAGTTTATAATCAAGAGAAGACTACTAGTTTTATCACTTCACTACCATACGTTTAAAGCTTCCATCGCGAGCTCTCCCTGAGATCCGATTCGGTATAGCCCTAGGCTATAGCGGAGACAAGAAAGGGTACATCAAATACGTTCTATACACATAATAAGTACGCACCTCTCTTAGTCTAATCAAAATGGCGCCGTTGCCGGGGATCACAATTCTCTAATACGGCGCATACGTATTCTTTCTTAACCAAAATGGCGCCGTTGCCGGGGAGAGCGACGTATTTTTTTGGTTTAAAGTGAAGTACTAAACTATTATTCTTCTCTGTTGCAGGTTACAGGAGAAGAAAACAGAAAATTCTTTGCTGCAGTAACATCTAAGTGAACCTGGCTCTCAGCTCAAGAAAACAGAGACCAGGCTTCCACTGAAGTGCCGCGGACCCGCGGCATATCCAGTGGAAACGCGGCACTTTTGAGAGAATTTCTCACCAAATTTCTGCAGGGCCTCTGGTTCTGAAAAAATACTGCTGTTTCTATACTTGAAATCCTGTGTTGTTCGGGGTCTGTTAGGCCTAACGGTCGACCGTCCGGTCGGCCGGCCAACGGTCATATTTCAGACCGTTTGAGCCATCGGTCGACCGGGCGGTCGACCGAGCCAGGATACAGAGAGCAATCTCTCTGTCCGGTCGGCCGCCCGGCCGTCCAGGGCCTTTCCAGAGAGCAGAGCTCTCTGGACGATCGACCGGGTCGGTCGGCCGGCCATCCTGCAGAACAGGCGTGCACACCTGTGCACGTCGGTCGACCGGCTGAGGCCAGGTCAGGTCTGAACTAGGGATTAAAAACTTGGTCTTTTGGCTCACATAAAAATCCCATAAAATACATAAAAATCTACAAAAATAGTTTTACCAATATACTTTAATAAACAAACATGCTTGAATAAAATCAAGGCATGTTATAAAAGATTTGGACTATTTTTGTAAGTTGGAAATATTGGCTCAATTGAAAAACTAGTATTTTTCTAAAACTTGTTTTCCAAACTTCTTCATGATACAAAAACAAGATATTTTGAATTCATTAAAGCATAGTGTGTATGGATATGATCCATTACACGAATACGATATCTATGTTTTTGACATTAAGCATTAAACATGATTTTGGTTTCAAAAGACATGTACATGAGAAACACCAAAAACCAAAATAGTATTTTTCAAAATGAAAATCTTTTCTAAACTGAAAATTCTTTTATGAAAAGACAACTAAATCAAGAGTGTGTGTGTGATATATACTTGAGCAATCCACCAACTATTCTATCCTTTACTTTTTATCTAAAAATAAAAATCTTATACCTAGACACAAGTCTTGATCTTGAAGTCTTCCCTTGAAGTCTTCTCATCTTCTTGACTTGGTCCAAACACGATCCAACGAGCTCAACTTTTGATGTGGTCTTGATGCATAGGCTCGTGAATCAACCGGTGCTAGCTCCAAAACTTGACTTTAAATCCTTTGTTGAAGCTCCACACCTACTAAGATCTTGATAACAAATCTGTCACTAATTAAACACAAGATCATTAGTACTATAACTACATGAGTTAATCATCATCAAAACTAGAGTGATGGGCCTTTGGGCCTACAATCTCCCCCTTTTTGATGATGACAAAACTCATGAAGTTGTATATGCATGGATTAAAGTAAAGCTTCAAAGAAGCTCCCCCTTAACTCATGCATAACACAAAATAATAAATATATGCAATAAAACTCACAAACATGAATGCAAATGAATGGAGATAAAACAAAATAAATCTTTTTCTCCTATTTGCAAAACAAAACATATATGCATAAACATAAATATTACTCAACATGCATATAACTCTCAAATTCTTCTCCCCCTTTTTGTCAATCATCAACAATGGGGTTAAAGTAAAACAAAATCATCAAATATTTTCCCCCCTTTTTGTCTGAAACAAAGAACCAAAGAAGGGGTAAACCAAATCAATCAAGAAAGGTTATATGCGATATACATTCATGAAGAGGAAGACGCTAAGTTAGCTTCCCTACACATATGCATTACATGAAGAAGGGATGACAAGCCCCAATTCACATAACACATATTATGTAATGCATAAGAGGAGATGTGAAGCTCCCCCTACACACGTGTACCACATAAAGGAGAGTTGTTAAGCTCCTCAATATACAATACACTCAACATGAATCTATATGTAGAAGTGATGTTAAGCTCTCCTTGCATATAGGCAATACAAATCAAAAATTTTGAATTTTTCTTATAAAACAAAATTTTGAATTTTCTCAATAAAACAAATCTTGAGAATTTTTCTTAAAATATTTATTTTCTTATCATAAACAACTTTATGCTTTAAACATGTAAAACAATTTTAACTCAAGCACAAATAACAAATCATATATATGTATGAAAAGAGTATACCAATAGAAATTGATACATACATATATGGGAAAACAAAATATGAGTATATACAAAAGAAGTTCATATTGATACCAATTGAAAATATCCAATGATACCAATAGAAAAATAAGCTTAAGTGTATACATCATATAATCTACCACATGAAGAACTCGAACTAGTTAAATGAAAATGTTTGAAAACTAGTACGGAATCCTTCAATCAAGGAATAAAATAAAATATTTTTCATGAAATATGTGTAAATCACATGAAAATGGCAATGAAGCTCAATATTCCTTTAAATAAGACAATGTGAAAATTATCATAAATTTTGAAAACATAAAAATTACCACAAAAAAATTTTTTATTTAAAAAAATTATATTTCAAGGTATATGTATGTTTTGACAACACAAGAAGTATACATACATATCCCTAAACACAATTGAGTCTATATATATAGATTTGCATGAAAGGCAAATGACTCAAGAGGTATACATGTATATCTTAAAGTTTGGCAAAATAAACATATACATGAAATGAAAGCACATGATCATAACACAAATCCAAAATGGGAATACAAGTTTAAAAATGTAAGGATTATCAAAACTAGGCTATTGATTGGGAAAGAGTAATGTAGAGTTATTACACAAATATTCAATTAAAGAAGAAAGGTTTAGAGTGAACCTTGGTGCTCGTTTACGCCACAAATGTATTCAAAGATCAATATACCCTTTCCAATCTCCGCTATAGCATAGGGCTATACCGGGTCGATTCTCCGGGAGAGCTAGCGATAGAAGCGTTACGGTATGGAGTGAAGAAATGAAAAACGAAATGTCTTCTATGTATTTACACAAATGCAAGAAGCAACATGAAAAGAAGTGATGGATTTGTACATTATGGAAAAAGAAATCAAAAGAACTTTGGTGAAGTGTGTTGCAAAGAAAGAAAAGCTAGTAAAGAAAGTGTTAGAAAACTTTAGATGAGAAAGTACATGGCTAGCTAACTTTACCTCATTGCTAACTTGCTAAACTCAATGGTGATGCTTGATTGCCTTATGTTGATTCATTGGCAATAGGGATATCTTGCTTTCAAATGTTTTACCGTTATGAAGATGAGTGTTCTCTTGTTCTTAACTTGAAGCCTCATATGAATTCATTGGCTCTCTATATAGATGTTCAATGATGAACTCTAGGATTGGTACTCAAAGATGCTAAGTTCGAAGAATCAACATTCATTCAAACATTCAAGACATACAACAAATTGGCTTGAAGTAGAGAAGTTGTTCTTACAAGTAGCATATATAGGTGATCCATCTCCATGTTCCATCAAAGGCTCTTGTTCTAGACAAGGCTCTAAATGAGGCACACATGAGTCATATGGAGTATGAACAAGCAATAGCCAAGGGAAAGCAACTCTACTTCCTTGGTAAGTAAAAGAAATATCACAATGCAAGTATAAAGACAAGCATCATCCAAAGAGATAGAAGTTAGCTAGGTAAGTTCTTAGCTAGCCATGCAATAGAGATTTAGCTATCCATTATACTAGAAACAAAGCAACTATTCATGATGTAAAGCAATTAGAACTAAAGCAAATGAATTAACACTAGAATGAAAACAAGAAACTAAAGCAAAGTAAAGTAAAGCATACTAGAGATTGCAAAGAGATGAATGGAGCTCTTTTGATAAATCCTTGCCTACAAGAATGTCACTTTCTTGATACAAGCTTTCAAACAGCACTCTCTCTCTCTCTCACTTTGTCAAAATCTCTAGGAGGAAGAAGATGAAGACTAAAAACCTAGGAGAAAACAAAATACAAGAATTTCCCCTATTTTCTTCTCTCTCCTCTCTCACTTTCACACACAGACCTTGGTCCTCTATTTATAGCCATCCATGAGAAGGATCTAGAGCCCTGGCTGTTGGCGCAAAATCCGGGCTCCAACTGCCTCCAAACCGCCGCAGATACGCGGGAATATCCCCGTTTTGGCGGCAAAATCTGGGCCGTTGAGCCCAGATTTTCTGTTGTGATTTGGTTGTTAGGTGGTTATCCACGTGGCCTTCTGGAAGATCCAATTGGCGCGCAGATCTCAACTGAATCCAAATTCAAATCTTTGGCTCTTTTTTGGGCTTATGGATTTAATCACTTTAATTATTGCTAATTAAAGTGATTAATGGGCTTTTTCTCTTTTAAGTTGTGGACCTGTAAAAATAGAGAGAAAAGGGGTTAAAAATCACATTTTATTTACAATATGCATAGTATGGAAGTGGTAAAATATGCAAATATGTATAACAATCACACCCCCATACCTAGCTTTTGCTCGTCCTCGAGCAAAAAAAGAAAGAAAAAGAAAGAAAAAGAAAATCCTAACTAATTTATTACACCACTTTCGTAGGTGACACGATTGCACTGAGCACGTGCAACAAGCCGTTAAACCTCTAGGTTACCCTAGAGGAGGAGTGTTGTCTCCTGAGGGTTTTCAGCGGATTGCACCCACAAAATCCATAAAGAAAAATAAAAGGGTTAGTGAAATTTTTGATCCATGTTTTAAAGATTCTAACTTGATCTTTAGGTTTCAGGTTACTCTAAACTTTTCATTCTTCTTATAAGTGTCTATTTGGAATTTTGTTTTCAGCTTAGGTTAAGATTTTAGGGAAAAGATCAAAAACCGGATTTTGCATCAATCCTAGGATATATACATCTATAAATATGAAGGATCTTTCTTAGACTAAGTTCATTTATTTACTAATATATATAATATTTTTTTTCTTTTTATTTATTTATTTATTTATGTTTATTTATTTACATTTCCTTAGCATCCTTAGGCTTTCTAGTTTACCTTGTATCGAGCCTTTAACCGATGACTCCCAAACCAGATGGTCTTAGGGCACCAGATGAGAAAACATCCCTCAGGTTTAAGGTCTCGAGTAAAAAAGGCCACGAAGGAATTTAAGGACTTAACCACCTTTAGGCGTGATCGGCAATGCTTCTTGAGGCACGGCTAACCAGCTTAGTCAGTGGCTAAGTATTTATTATTTATTTATGTACATCTTTTTTTTTATTACATATATGTGTAAATAAAATCACAAAGTCTTTGATTAATCCTTCAATATGTTAAATGTTTATATCTAAAGAAAGAATTAAAATCTAGTAATTTTTTTTCTAATCCTTTATTACTTAACCTAAAAATCTAACAAAACTCCTCTTTTCAACTTATAATTAGAAATCTTAATTTAGAGCTTCCTTAATCCCTAAATTTCAAGTTTGATTCTTTAAACATGGATCAAAGAATTTCTATTTTTTTTTATATTTTTTTATATTTTTTTATATATATATTTTTTATTTTTCTAAAAGGAAAAGTAAAATCTAACAAGAAAGTGGAAAATCTATAAAGAAAGGTAAAATCTAAAAGAAAATGAAAAGTCCTAAAAAAATAAAAGGCCTAGAAAATGAAAAAAAAATCCTAAAATCCTATGTTAGTATCTACCCCCCATACCTATCTCATGCATTGCCCCCAATGCATGCAAGATGAAATGATGCATGAAATAGGTAAAGGACAAAACTACTCCCTCTGTCGTTTAGGACCCGCGGTGGAGCTAGGTCCAGCCGACTGTGATCTTCTCAACGCGGCCTCCATACTACGTAGCCGAGAGGATTGCTCCTCTACCCTCTTCCTAAGCCGGACCTGCCCTTTGAAAATCTTCTTCATGCCTTTCCAGATAGTGGACATGAAGGCTCGTGAATCAGTAGGGGGTTCCTGCCTCCAAAATTGAGGCTCATCAATTTCTTCTAAACTCTCCTCCGAATCAAGCTCCACAGGTTCATTTTCAGGCTGAGCAATAGGTGTCCAAAGTGCGTGCAAGCAACCATTATATGAGCTTGTGGGTCTCTCTACAGTAGCAAGCACTTGGTCAAATGTATTAAAGACAGCGTTTGAGATTAATTGTTTACACAGACGTGTGATTAAGATAGCATGGGAATGCTTTGCACCCCGAGTGCGGGAGGAATTGTCAAGAATGGCACAGAAGATGGCCCGATTCAAACAGACCGTGTGGTTATGTGTCATTAAATCATGGATTACCTGTAACACGGGTCTGTTAAAGGAAGATTGGTGCTCAATCCCAAAAATATTTTGTTGGACCCAGCGTCCAATGCAATGAACATTTCGAAAGGACGTGTTGGCTTTGAGCCCACGGTCTTGAATTGTACAACGGACCCCCATGAGGGGCATATAATCTACCAATGGCAAGGGGTCGGTATGGTGGGGATGACTGGGGATATTAGTGATTTCAGCAATAAGTGGGATGGTGACAAAGATATCACCAAATGGCATGTGAGATACAAATTGGTACGTGTCATGATTCACAGATGCTTGATCAATTGAATTGTAAAGGTAGTGACAAGATCGGGGCAATAGTATGCATCGTGCTCATTGTTATCATAGACCAAAGAGTACCAATTCCAAGCATGTATTCTATCCACAAAAATGTGCCCATACCCCTACTGTCATTCAAAAGTATAGAAAAATCCCTTTCCACATACAAATTCGGTGCCATATATGCTAATGGAATGTAAAGCAAAGGATTTGAGATAGGAAAATGCAAACCACCCCCGGAGATCGTGGGGGGAAATCCAAAACAGTTGTGCAGAAGGCACCCGAGACAGAATTGGGAAAAGTTGCTCTAGATCTGCCACTGGAAGTAGAAGTCAGCCAGGCAGAATTTTTCTGGGCGCCAGAGGTGACCGGAGTGCGGTGGATCTGCGGCTGGAAGTGGGTTTTTTGCGGCAGAACAGAAGAGTCTGGTGAAGGGGAAAGTTGGCAGAGGTCGGCTCTTGAGGGAGGTTCTCAGATCTGAAAGGAAGTCTGCGGTTGAGGGAGAAAGAGTTGGTGAGGAGAGTATTTATAGGGGTAGGTAAAAAAATAGGATTTCCAAATGTATCCCTAGGTCAAAGGTATATTTACAACCCTAAGTCAAAAGAGTTTGGAAATGAAAGGAATCCTAGGGAAGAGAAAATCCTAGGAATGTGAAACTCTTATAAGCACAAAAATCCCTAATTTTTTTATTTTATTTATTTATTATTTACAAAAAATGTAAAAGAAAATTATTTACAAGTGTGGTCCCAAAATGATATTCAAGAAAATGCATGGGAAACTATACAGATGGAATTGTCACAAATAAACTGGGTCACAAAGACCCAATTCATGAACTTCGTGTGACATGGGATCAGTGGTAAAGAATGGCTTAAGACGTTGACCGTTCACAGTGAATTTGTTGCCATTATTCGGGTCAAGAATCTCAATTGCACCATGGGAGAAAACTTTTTGAACAATGAATGGTCCTGACCACCTGGTTCTCAACTTACCAGGGAAAAGGTGTAGTCTAGAATTGTGATTAGACTAAGAGAGGTGCGTACTTATTATGTGTATAGAACGTATTTGATGTACCCTTTCTTGTCTCCGCTATAGCCTAGGGCTATACCGAATCGGATCTCAGGGAGAGCTCGCGATGGAAGCTTTAAACGTATGGTAGTGAAGTGATAAAACTAGTAGTCTTCTCTTGATTATAAACTTAGTGATGCAAAAGAAACTAAAAGAAGATGGATATGTTCATGTGGAAGTGGAAAAGAAATCAAGAAGTGGATGTTGTATTAACAAGAAAAGGAAAAGAACTTAAAGAAGGCAATCCATGACTAGCTTACCTTGCTAGCTTGCCAAGACTTACCAAACTCCTTGATAATGAAAGCTTTGCCTAACGTTGTCACTCCGTTGGCTATGGATTCGTCTAGCGTGTCGACCTAATTACTTTCTCATTTGCAAGACGGTGGTTTAACCGTCGGAGAAGAGAAGATCATACACTTGCAAGATGAAATCAAGCAAACACCCATGAGTTAGTGAAGTAGCTAAGCTAGTGGTTAGCTAGTACATGGAGAAGAATTAGATACAACAAGCCATAAGAAAAATACAAGAAAGCATGAAGTAAATTGCAAGAATTAAAGTGCTAGAATTAAAGAAAGCAAGTAATAAAGCAAGTAAAGAAAGCAAACTAGAATCAAACTCAAGTAGAGGAATGGAGGATGGATCAACCCTTGCATAGCTTCAAGTTGTCACCCTTGATTACACAAGCTCTCTCCCTCACAATCACTCTCTTTTGTAATGAAATCTAGGGATAGAGAAGAAGAGGGAACTAAAGAAAGAAAACTAGAGAAAAACAACTAAAAATTACAACACCTAAAACTAATCTCCTCTCTTCTCTGATCAGTCTCTGTACGCAGGTCTTCATGGGGTATTTATAGGAGAACTGAGAAGCTTCCAGAGAGAGGTTTGTTGCCACAAAATCCGGGACCAAATCTCCATGCAACTGCCGCGCCCATGCCGCGCCCCGCGGCTTGATCCTGGCCGTTGATGGAGATTTTTCTGTTGGAGATTGGTTACAAGGTGGTTGGCCACGTGGCATACTTGGATTCTGAGTTTGTTGCGCGGATCTCTCTAGATCTGGATTTGATTTGGCTTTATCTTTAATCTTTTAATTAATCACCTTAATTAGTGGTAATTAAGTGATTATTTGAATATCTCTCCATTAATTGTGTACCTGCAAATAAGTAGAGAAGAGGAGTAAAAATCACATATTTATTTGTAATATGCATGGGAGTTATGATGTAAAATATGCAATATTGGATACTAATCACACCCCCACACTTATTCGTTTGCTCGTCCCGAGCAAAACAAAGAAAAAGAAAATCTAGACTAACAATTTATTACACCACTTTCGCAGGTGACGCGATTGCACTGAGCATGTGCAACAAGCCGTTAAACCTCTAGGTTACCCTAGAGGAGGAGTGTTGTCTCCTGAGGGTTTTCAGCGGATTACACCCACAAAATCCATAAAGAAAGAAGACAAATGTTAGTATTTTGAAAATGCATTTTGAATAAGAGACAAGTTTACGAACTATTTTGCAAAAATATAAGTGATCCTAGGTCATAAGTCCACCTATAATCATTCTTCCTTAAACTTAGTATCCATGCAAGATCTTGTCTTTAATTAAGGTAAGAATTCAAAATTGGATTGAATACTTTATCTTTCATAAAACCTAGATAGTATGCACACCGTGCTCTGTGAATATTTCTGGGATTTCAACTCCAACCATCAAGCCATTTATTTATATATATTCTTTTTTTTTTTTTTCTTCCCTTAGTTTTATTAGGCTTTCTAATTCACCCATGTAGCGAGCCTATAACCGATGACTCCCAGACCAGATGGTCTTAGGGCACCAGATGAGGAAACATCCCTCGGGTTTAAGGACTCGAGTGAAAAAGGCCACAAAACTAAGAGGGATTATTCTTAATCACCGTTAGGCGTGAATAATCATGCTTCTTGAGGCACAATTACCCAGCTTAATAAGTGAGATCACTGTTAGGCGTGAGTCATCATGCTTCTTGAGGCACAATTTCCCAGCTTAATAAGTGATCTTTTATTTATATATATATATATTTTTTTTTTCTTTTTCTCTTTTTTTTTTTTTTTTTTTATATATATATATATGACATTTTTGGTCTTTGTCTCCATCCCAAGAAATGTGTAAGTGTATAGTGCATATTATCTAAGGCAAAAAATTCCAGATAATAATATCTCACCAATTTTACTTACTTAGCCTATAATCTCAAACAAGATCTATTACTTCAACTAGGTTTAAGATGTCATAATTAAGGCTTTCTTAATCTCTAAGATACATCTTAATTTTCTTAAAAATAGAACAAAACATTATCTCTTATTTCAAAAAGTTTTTTTTTTTTATTTATTATTATTTTTTTTTATTTATATTTTTCTAAAAGAAAAGCAAAATCTAAAAAGAAAATGGAAAATCTAGAAAAAAGATAAAATCTATAGATAAAATCTAATAATAAAAGACCTAAAAAAAAATAAAAGTCCTAAAAAATAAAAATCCTATAAAGAAAAGAAAATCCTATGTTAGTAAACTCCCCCACACTTATTTCATGCATTGTCCTCAATGCATTATGATATATGTATGCATGAAACAAAAATGAAGAGGGAAGGAAAAAATTACCTTAAGGTGGTGGTTCCGGTGGTGGTCGGATTGGTCCACGGAACATGGCCCAATCATCTTTTCTTTGGGTTTTGAGGAACCCACCAACCATAGCAAAAATATGACCCACTAAAAAGATGCATGCGTGTGTTATTTTAATTATGTACATGCCCCCATCTAATTTTAAGATTTTCCAAATAATTTCAGACTCAAATTTATCAAATTCCTTGTCACAGAATGGAGTATGAACTGATAGAACTGTTGACTTGGACTCGGAAAGGAACACCGACTCAGGATTATGATTTAAATCAAGTGATGGTTCAGGAGTCGAAGTGAAGTCAGAAATTGTGTCCAAGTCAAGAAATGAAAACTCAAGTCCACAATCAGAGTCCAACAATGGGATGTGACCTTCTAAAAGTGATATCTCTTTACTTCCAATTTTAAGAAATTCAAGCTCATCACCGTACAATTCTTCAAAACTTAAGTCAACATCTTCCTTAAGAATTGTACAATCAGTTTCAGAAGTAAAGAGATTGAGAAAATCAAGGTCACATTTGAGTTCAATTCCACAAGATGGAGAACTTGCCAGAATGTCAATGGTATCTTTGGAAGTGTAAAATTGGGCAAGTTCAACATGATCCTCAAAGATGGATGATTCACTTTCATTGTGAATTGTGAAAGGATCCAAAATTGACTCCGGGAAAAGATTGATGTGAGGTAAAGATACCGGAGTCATTATGGAATAAGGAAAAAGAATTGAATCACTGAGTCTGGGTTCAAGATCACATTCCTCATGTAGTTCAATAAAATGTGGAGAACTTGCCAATTTATCAATGGAATTTTCAGAAGTGTAGAATTGGTCAAGTTCAATGTGATCATCATAAAAGATTGGTGATTCAATTTCACAATGGATAGGAAATGGATCCAATTCTGACTTGGGAAATGGATTGAAATCAGGTAAGGATATGGAAGTCATGATTGAATCAGGAAGTAATATGGAATCATCAAGTGGAAGTTCAGGATCAAAATCATGTTCCAGTTCAATTTCAGAAAAAGGAAAACTTGCCAATATATCAATTGGATTTTCAGAAGTGTGGACAAGTTCATTTTTAGGAAATGAGAAACTTGCCAAAATGTCAACAGGATTTGAATTTTGGACAAGTTCAAGTTTAGGAAATGAAAAACTTGCCAATGTATCAATTGGATCTGAAGTTTGGACAAGTTCAGGTGAGTGTGCTGAAATTGAATCTGGACTTCCAAGACTACATGACTCTTTGGATTTAGAGTGGCTAGTGACATTAGAAAGAGGATGAGAATGAAGAGTTTGGATCATCAATTCTATGTCACGATTCCTAGCATTTTGAGCATTGGTCATGTCTTCAAGCATCTTTCCATAATCGATGATTTCATTGTTTTGATGGAAAGAGGAAGTGTTGTCTTGGAAGTGTGAGTCAAAAGTGTGTGATGATGGAAAAGTTGACTCACACAAGAAATCTTTACTCGGTTCACAAGCAAATGGTTGTTCATTATGAAAAGGTGTAACTGAGTAAGATTCTTGAGAATATGGTGGAATTGGAGAGACAAATGGTTTTTGAAGTTGTTGCTCAACTCTCAGTAAATTGGCTTCTATACTCCTTTGCAACTCAGATTTTTCTTCAAAGGGAGGTTCAGAAAAAGGAGTATATGAAGTAGACTCAGGAAATGAATATGGTGGACAAGGTTTTTGATAATTTGACTCGGGGTACTGGAATCCCCAATTACTCGGTGAAGAGTTGAAATTATTTTGGACATTATAATCGTTAGATGGGTGTATGGGTCGTATTGATTCGGATAAGGCCAACCCGGTGTATTTGGTTGGTGCATATTATAAAATACCGGGTTGGAATTATCTGAATATGGTGTGTGTGTGACATATGGATGGAAAGAATTGTAATTATAAGCCATATCACACAATCACAAACAAACTAACAAACAAACAAACAAACAAAAGAAGAAAAGAAAATTCTAACCTAAGTTAGGGTAGACTTAGACCTAGACGACTCCTAACAATAGATCGTCCACAGGAGGTTCAGTGTAGACTCTAACCACAAGCTAATCAGCCAGGGAAGGGTAAGGTTGGTGGGAGGTTTTCCGTCCGGAGACGTTCCTTAATTAAGTAACCAGCAACCTTCGGGCTTTCGGCCCTCAACCCCTTTCCTAGACACCGATTTTGCAAGAGTTAAATTCCAACACTTTTCCCCCTTAGGATAATCTCCTAGTTGAGTCCGAGATGTCCCTAGGGCCAACGTCTACTTTTTATTAAATTAGAGGCTTGGGTTAGTGAGTGCTTAATACACAAAAAATACCCAAAATCTTCAACTGAGGTTGAGTAGTCATGACTCTGTATAAATGCTTGAGTTAAAGCTCCAAATGCATCTGAATCACTTTGTTATCCATCATCAAAATCTTTCAATCTTGTAGGCTTCAACATTCTCCCCCTTTTTGATGATGACAATCTGTGTATATGAAAACTCCCCCTGCAGTAAACAGGTTATAACAAATAGATATGTAATATATATATATATATATATATATATATATATATATATATATATATATATATATATATATATATATATATATATATATATATATATATATATATATATATATATATATTAGTAAAAGCTAAGTTAGTATGTTAGTAAACCCTCCCCCACACCTAACTCATGCATTGTCCTCAATGTATGAATGAAATGCAATAATACAAGAAAAAGATGAAAGGGAATAAAAATTGTCGCCTCAAGGTGGTGGTTCCGGTGGTAGTCTCATTAGGCCAAGTGTTTCTACCAATCTAGATACTGTAGATTTTCATGGAACCCACCTTTCCTGATCTCGTTTTTATTAATATTTTAATGCTTCCCAATATAAATAGGATAATGCAAGATCTTAGCATGAAAATTTTTCTGATTATATGACCAATCTTGGGATATCATCAAGAGTCATATTGATCTAAACTTTGGTCCAACTACAGAATGTGGTTTTGTGAAATAGATAATTTGGGCTCAATAATGAAAGGAATAGGAACCGATACTGATTCGGGAATAAAACTCAAATCAAGTTTGGGTTCGAGAGTTGGAATTGGTGCATGAGTTTGGTCCAAATCATAGAATTGAAGTTCACATTCATTTCTCAATAATGGAATGTGACTATCCAAAATAGGTGGTTCATGTTCAAGTCTATAGAGATAGAAATTAATGTTGGCTTCGAAATTGGGTCCAAATCGGGTAAGGATACCAGAGTCAGCATAAATTCAAAAAGTAAAACCGAATTATTGTTGTGACTCGGTGACAACAACTAACTGAGGATCTCACAAATCTCCAAGCACAAAGAAACACCCAACAGAAGAAAGCACAAAACGCAAACAACAACTTTAACGAGGTTCGGCCTGAATGCCTACGTTTTCAGGGCAATCCAATGGAAAGATTAATTACCAGGAAGATGATTACAATTGCTAACAGCCTCTTTGAATGCAAGAGAGCTCCAGTAAAATCCCTTTTTCGCAGGTACAAAACTCTAGATTAAACAACAGCCTTTAAATACCCTGATTTTCGAAACAGCAGATTTTCACCCGAACCCGACTGTCGGTCGACCGACCTCTTCCACCAGTCGACCGGTCGGTCGACTGGGTGCCCAACAGAGAGTTGGGTACTTACAGTCAGGTTCTACCGGTCGACCGGGCAGCCGACCGGGTGCCCAACAGAGAGTTGGGCACTTACAGTCAGGGACTGCGGTCGACCGCCTTCTGATCCTGTGCACGCTGTGCATGTCGGTCGACCGGGCCGGTCGATCGACCAGCCTGTTTTCTGCTGCTGCTGCTATTTCCTGTTGTTGTTCTCTTTCGCCTTCATCGTCGACTTCCTTGGCGATCATCTCGACGACCCTTGGCAATCCATTATCAAATTCCTCTGCAATAATCTCTCTTTCCAACAATTCTCCACCTCGGTGAAGATTCTCCAAATCTGAGCCGAACACCGACTCGAGAGCGGCTGCACCATTGTGGTTGCCTACGTACCCCTGCCCAAGGGATCAAGCCGTCCGTAATTCACCTGAATGAGCTTCAGCAAGCTCAAACAACCTGAAGGATATGGAGCAAAGCTTTGCAATGTGCAAACTTCACTTCCGACACCACCTTCGTAAGCATGTCGGCCGGATTATCCGAAGTGTGAATCTTCAACAAGTCGATGTCACCTTCCTCCAGAATCTCCCGAACGAAATGGTACCTGACGTCAATATGCTTCGTCCTTGCATGATAGACCTGGTTCCTTGCCAAGTAGATGGCACTCATGCTGTCGCAGTTAATCTTCAGCAGATCCTGTTCCACGCCCAAGTCATCAAGCAACCCCTGAAGCCAAATTGCCTCCTTCATGGCCTCTGTCATAGCCATGTACTCAGCCTCTGTGGTCGACAAAGCGACGGTAGGCTACAGTGTGGAGCGCCAACTCACCGGTGCCTGTGAGAATGTGAAGACATATCCCGTCGTCGACCAGCGCTTGTCAAGGTCCCCTGCATAGTTGGAATCCACATACCCTATGCATTCTTGCTTTCCAGTGTTGTCCTTCTCAAACACTAGGCCTACATCAATGGTTCCCTTGATGTATCTCAAGATCCATTTCACAGCTTCCCAATGACCCTGTCCTGGATCATGCATATATCGACTCACCATGGAGACGGCCTGTGATAGATCTGGCCTCGTACACACCATAGCGTACATCAAGCTACCCACCGCACTGGCATATGGAACATGAGACATATACTCACGCTCTTGAACACTCCTAGGAGACATCTTTGCAGATAATTTGAAGTGAGGAGCCATAGGTGTACTAACAGACTTGGTATCCTTGCTGATATTAAACCTCTGCAGTACCTTCTCTAAATAACCCTTCTGAGTCAAACTCACCCTGCCAGCTCTCCTGTCTCTAGTGATCTCCATGCCCAATACTTTCCTCGCTTCGCCCAGGTCCTTCATCTCAAACTCTGACGATAGATTCTTCTTCAGAGCATCAATAGCAGATCTCGACCTCGAAGCAATCAACATATCATCTACATAGAAGTAGATAGATATATTCACCTGATGGTAGCCTGTTGTAGTACACACATGGATCATAATGGCTACGTGTGTACTTCTTCTTCCTGATGAAGCTATCAAATCACTTGTACCACTGTCTAGGAGACTGCTTCAATCCGTACAGCGACTTTTTTAGCTTGCATACTAACTCTTCCTTCCCTGCAGTCTTGTAACCTGTGGGCTGTGTCATATAGATCTCCTCCTCAAGATCGCCGTGGAGAAAGGCGGTCTTCACATCAAGTTGGTCAAGGTCCAACTCATTCTGCGCAACCAAGGCCAATAGAATACGAATTGACGAGTGTTTAACTACAGGGGAGAATACCTCGTTATAGTCAATTCCTTCCCTCTGAGCGTAGCCTTTAGCCACCAACCTTGCCTTGTAGCGCACTGCATCTTCTTGAAGAGATCCTTGCTTCTTAGATATACCCACTTGCACCCTATGGCCTTCTTCCCCTTGGGCAACTTGGTAAGTTCCCATGTGTCGTTCTTGTAGAGAGATTGCATCTCTTCCTTCATGGCCGCTTTCCACATCCTTACTTCCGAACTGATCTCAGCTTCTCTGAAGGTAGATGGAATAGCCTCCTCGATGACTGGAAGTGCATACGGGATGACCATATCAGTGGTGAGCCAACCTGGTCTCCTAGTGTTCCTTCGTGGTCTTTCAACTGCAGTAGGATCTGGAACAGTATCCATGACCTGCTCTTGACCCTCTTCAACATCTTCAGCATCTTCTTCAACTGCTCGATCACTTCCCTGTATCACCTCAGGAATAATCCGAACTGATACTGAATCTTCTAGAAATGGTGGATCTGCATCAATCTCTACCTGCTGCAATAGCTCCTTGGTCTTGCTGGTCTCCACCTGCTGAGAGACCGTAGGCTTCATCAAAGAAGCCTCATCGAACGTGACATCCCTGCTGAGTAAAAACTTGTTGTCAGTTTGGTCCCAAATCTTGAACCCCTTGGTTCCTCGCTTGAAGCCAACGAACACCCCTTTCTTTGCCCTTGGGTTCAACTTGTCTTCTCTGACATGGTAGTAGGCTGGACATCCGAAGACCCGTAGCAAATCATAGTCCCCAACAGCTTTTTCAGACCAAGCTTCAAGAGGAGTCTTCCCCCTATTGCAGATGACGGCAACCTATTGACGAGGTGGCATGCATACGCCAAAGCTTCAGCCCAAAACTTCTTTGACAGTCCTGCATTGGATAACATACACCGAACCTTCTCTAGCAAAATCCGGTTCATCCTCTCAGCCACCCCATTTTGTTGCGGAGTCTCTCGTACCGTGAAGTGTCTCTCTATGCCCTCATCAAGGCATAACTGTAGGAAAGGATCCGATTTGTACTCTCCTCCATTGTCAGAACGGAGGACCTTGACCTTTCTTCCCGTGCTTCTCTCCAGATTAGCCTTCCACTTCACAAACAGTTCTAGGACTTCATCTTTGTGTCGCATAGTGTACACCCAACAACGCCTAGAAAAGTCATCAATGAACGACACAAAATAGTGGTTACCTCCAATCGATGCAGTCTTGGTAGGTCCCCATACATCCGTGTGAACATAGTCAAGAATACCCTCTGTGCAGTGTGAAGCTGTGCCAAACTTCACCTTGGTCTTCTTACCGATGATGCAATGCTCACAGAAATCCATCTTGCAGGTCTCAGCACCCTTCAGCAACCCTTGCCTCGCAAGAGCTTGAAATGATTTCTCCCCTGCATGTCCCAGCCTCATGTGCCACAGCCGGGTTGAATCTTCCTTTTGACTGGTACAAGCTGCCACCTGCCCTGTCACCGTACTACCCTTCAAGTAGTACAAGTTGTTCCGGCGATCGGCCTTCAACACCACCATCGAACCCTTTGTCATTTTAAGGACTCCCTCCTTAATAGACACTCCAAGGCCCAATGATTCCAAAGCTCCTACAGAAATCAAGTTCCTCTTCAACTGAGGTACATACCTCACTTCTTTCAGCTCCCTCACCATCCCATCGAACATTCTGATTGGAATAGTGCCAACACCCTCCATGATGCACGGATGATCATCGCCCATGACGACCGAACACCCCTCCAGCTTCTCAAAACTGGAAAACCAGTCTCGATTTGGGCATACATGATATGTTGCACCTGTATCCAAGATCCACTCGTTTTCACCCGAGTAACCTATGATGGGCGTAGTAACTGAAAAAGAGAACACCAAAGAATCCGAATCCGATCCATCTGCCTGTGATTTACTGCTTGCAGTGTTTACCACTTTTGCGAGATTTGCCTTGGACTTTGATTCTTTCTTCTTTCCCTCGAACTTCGGACAGTCCACCTTCTAGTGCCCAATCTCTCTGCAGAAAGCGCACTGATTTCTCTTGAGATCCCTGAAGCCCGGCCTGGACTTTGATCTTCCTCTAACCTCCTTGCCCTTTCGCGATGAACCCCTGCCTCTTACTTCCAGTGCCTCTGCCGATGAGCTTGACCTAGAAGGACGTCTCTCCTTCTTCCTCGTCTCATAGCTAGTCAGTGCAGACGACACTTCGTCATAATCCAAGGTCTGTCTTCCATTGATGAAGGTCAGAGTGAATGTCTCATACTCCTCCACCGGGAGTGAATTCAGAAAGATGATCGCCTTATCTTCCTCTTCTATCGTAACATCCACGTTTACCAAGTCTGTAAGAAGCTTAGTATATCGGTTGATGTGCTCATTCACTGTGCTTCCCTTCTTCATTTGAAAACTGTACAGCCTACTCTTAAGCTGCAACCTGGACTCAACACTCTTAGTCAGGTATTTCTTTGCAAGGGTGTCCCACAGCTTCTTTGCCGACGTCTCATGTTGTGCAAGATATTTTATGTCTTGCGACAAACATGAACGTATCAAGCCATATGCCGACCTGTTCATCTTCGCCCACTCTTCATCAGTGGTCGTGCTCTTCTTCTTCTCCAATAGGAGAGTGTCCTCGAGGTTCGATGCATTCAGCGCATCCATAACCTCGCATCTCCACATCCCGAAGTTATTAGTGCCATTGAACTTGACAACTTCAATCCTTGGGTGAGAATTCATTGTCTTAGCTGAAACAATTTCTTCTGCCATTGAGATTTCTCTGATCCTCTAACTATGCGGAAAATCAACCAACTGAAATAGATCTATACTCTGATAAAAATTGGATTTTTACCTTTCCCTTGAAACCCTAGATCGAGTTTCACTTCTGATCTACTTCAAAACAAATTCCACGAGCCCTTCTAGCGTCCTCCTGAGATCGACACACGATCCCACGAACACCAATACCTCTGATCTGAGATCGACACACGATCTCCACCGGATCAGATCTCGAGCCCTCCGAATCCTCAGAAATCCCAAGCGCAACCTGGATGCTCTGATACCACTTGTTGTGACTCGGTGACAACAACTAATTGAGGATCTCACAAATCTCCAAGCACAAAGAAACACCCAACAGAAGAAAGCACAAAACGCAAACAACAACTTGAACGAGGTTCGGCCTGAATGCCTACGTCCTCGGGACAATCCAATGGAAAGATTAATTACCAGAAAGATGATTACAATTGCTAACAGCCTCTTTGAATGCAAGAGAGCTCCAGCAAAATCCCTTTTTCGCAGGTACAAAACCCTAGATTAAACAACAGCCTTTAAATACCCTAATTTCCGAAACAGCAGATTTTCACCCGAACCCGACTGTCGGTCGACCGGGCGGTCGACCGACCTCTTCCACCAGTCGACCGGTCGGTCGACTGGGTGCCCAACAGAGAGTTGGGTACTTACAATCAGGTTCTACCGGTCGACCGGGCAGCCGACCGGGTGCCCAACAGAGAGTTGGGCAGTTACAGTCAGGGACTGCGGTCGACCGACTGGTCGACCGCCTTCTTATCCTGTGCATGCTGTGCATGTCGGTCGACCGGGCCGGTCGACCGACCAGCCTATTTTCTGCTGCTGTTGCTATTTCCTGTTGTTGTTCTCTTTCGCCTTCATCGTCGACTTCCTTGGCGATCATCTCGACGACCCTTGGCAATCCATTATCAAATTCCTCTGCAATAATCTCTCTTTCCAACAATTATAACATTGAGAATTGGTGTCACATTCATCTTCAAATTCAATCTCATTGAAGTAAAAAACTTACCAATTTGTCAATGAGTTGGTATTGGTCAAGTTCAAAGTTTTATGGTGAAAATGAAACTTGGTCATAACCTTCAAGATACCATGATTCCTGGTTTCCATCAATATGATTAGAAGTGTCGGGAATAATCAAGGATTGGGTAGGGAGGGTTTTCTCATTCCTATACATGTTTTCCTGCAGACTAAGTCTTGCTTATATCATATCGATGGACTGGGTAAAGGAATCTTCACTTTGAATCATGGATTCCATACTCTCTTCGAAGTCAACAGATTCTTCTTGTTGTGGTGGGACTTGAAAATTGGAGTAGAAATCTTGGGTTTGGGAATTGTTTGAGAGAATTGGGTCCAATTGAATTTGCACTTGTCGTGTGAATTCAAAGAAGGCTTCGAAACTCTTTTCTAAAGAAGATTTTTTCTATAGGTTGGCCTTGGTATGGAGTATATGAAGTTGTTTGTTGGTAAGATTGTTGATAGTAAGACTCGAGGGAGTTGTATCCCCACGAGTCAATGAAGGATCATGATGATTATCCTAATCTTGTTCATAATATTGGAATTGGAGTATATATTAATTCGGATAAGACCAATCTGACATATTTGGTTGGTAAAAGTTATGAAATATTGGGTTGGTAATCTCTGTATTGAAAGAGGTTGGGGTAAAGTATTGATCACAATATGCATTGAAAAAATTATAATTGTAATCCATATCATAAAGATATCAAAAGAAAAAACAAACAAATAAACAAACAAAAGAAAAAAAAACTCTAGCTTAAGTTAGGGTATACCTTAAATCTAGACGATTCCTCACTGTTGTCCATAAAAGTTATATTGCAGAAACTGATCACAAGTTAATCGGGCAGGTAGGGGTAAGACCAGTGAGAGATATCCATGCCTAAGCAATGGGCCTAATTATATCAAACCATTAGCCTTTGGGATTTCACCCCTCAATTCCCAACCTTTGACAAGAGTCAACTTCTAATAACTTTTCTCTTAGGTCAATCCTATTTGAGTCTGAAATATCCCTAGGGCCAACATCTACTCAAAGTTAGGATTTAGTTAGTGAGTGAGGAGATTATTTGTGGGCTAAGAGAGGGTAATGACTTCCCCACCTTATCTTATTTAAGGATATGCCCTTAAATCATTTTGGTGCTCGTGTGCAAATATGTAGCAAAAATAACACCCAAACAATATATAGAAGTGTGCTTCCTAAGTTATATGTTATGCAGACGTACCTTTTTCTCCAGCACTCTTCAACAATAATCTAAAAGTCAACGAAATTAGACAAATGCCCTAGAATACAAAGTCTAAATAGTTTTTAATATTTAACAATCACCAAGTTACTGTTGAGGCTAGAAACATGTGCATAGTAGGTTAAATAAGAAAACTAATTACTGCAGAAGACTAAAAATTTCAATCCAAGCACCGTGCAACCAAACAGAGTCATCAACTTTGTGTGTCGCGCAAACACGGTTATTGCTGTGTTTCCGCAGCAAAGCAGAGGACTTCTGGGCTCTGCTTTTTTTAGCAGAGTTCAGAGCCACTTATATGTGTCTTGTTTTTTTTGTTCTCTTGAAATGAGCCCCTGCACACTAAAACAAAGAAGAAAAAATTTAATTCATTAAGTAATTCAAAAAAAAAGAAAGCTTGCCATCCCTATCAGGCATCGATGCCAAATTTATGATCAAACCAAACATGCACAGAAGAACAATGCTAGGTCATCGATGTTACCGTGTAGCCTAAGGCTAACGGGTCGTGATCCACAGGGAGGGACTGCGATGGAAGCAATTAAATAAGTTTTTTCTTTTAATTTATAAAAACGAGTTTAAAAGTTCTCTTCTCAATTTTAAAAGAAAATAAAAATAGTTAAAGCTAATCTAAATTAAAAGGAATCTAAAAAAGAAAATGAGTTTGTTGTTAAAAAGAAAAAGAAAACGAGTCTAAAGAAAAATAAATAAAAAGAGAAAATGTTGGTTTTGAAAATTGTTATATTAATCTAAGAAAGAAAAATAGAAAAGAGATAAAGGAAGAAGGCTTACCTCTGTTGTAGATTAAACGTACCATGATTCGATGCGAAGTAATATAAAGAAAAATAAGATAATAAAAAGTAGCAATTGACTGGATCGAGTACATTGAAGAAAAGGCTGAGAATCACATTTACTGTCACTCCAATACAACTCTCTGAAAAAGGATTACATTAGTGTCACTTAATTACAAATTTTCTTCTTCTTCTCTCATGTAACTCTAACTTAAAATAAACTAAATTAAACTAAACTAAACTAAAGCTCTATGCTCGAGTTCCTCCCTCTGCCTCTGAGTATGCAGGTATTTATAGGAGAAATAGGATAGGGGTAAGAGTACGGAGATAAGGGAAATAAATGCTCCCTCAGATTCAAAAGCAAGGCCGCGAAAACACGGCTTTTGACGCGTTTCCGCGGAAAGATCCTAGCCGTAGGGCCAGGGTCTGAGGAGCGCTCCTCCGTTTATCTTCATCCTATCCTTTTATCTTCTTGGAATTTCAGATTCTGTTCTAAATTTGACGATACATTCTTTTATCCTCAACGAAACCGATAGGTTCTTCTTCTAATCCGTTTTTTTTTTAATTTTGATAATATTATTTCATCTGATATACCAGGTCTTCAGATAAGATTACTTTTAGAACCTCTGAATTTGAATCAATCCCGTTGATTTGAACTTTTGAATTTAATTGGATAGGATTTGTCCTTATCTTCTCTCTATCATATCCTGCATCAATTTAAACATTAAGACAAGTGAGTTGTAGGAATTATTAAAGAATAAATATAGGAAATGATTTATTCTTGTCAAGCATATTATGCCCAAGCAATTAAGCTGTAGGAAGGATTGGCGAGATTAGCACATTATTATGCCCAAGCATTCTTGTCAATATGTCACCGACCATTATTTTCTGTAAAATTACGAAATGAGAGACTCTCCCAACAATGAGATATTTTGGAAATGATTTTCTTAATGATTTCCTTGGGTTTGATTTTAAAGCCTTGCAAAATAATCTGCCAGTGTGTGTCCTGTTTGTAATTAATCTCTATTGTGTAAACAAAAATAGTTTAGATTTTGTTAAGTTTCCTCAAATAATGTGTAATGGATGTTTATCTTGCCAAAAATAGCAGTAACGTTACATATTTTGATTGGTTGTCTATTTTTCTGTGAGTGATTGCATGTATTTCTCCTTGTTCTTTAAGCATTCACATGCATACCACACTCAAATTGCACATTGATGCCCATAAGTAGGAAAACTCTTGCACTAAGTTGACAACCCCTCTCAGGTAGCTTTCTTATCTGCCATGGTGGACACTGTATATCTAGCATTCTGAATGCTAGAAGCATAAGCAAGTCAGACACAGAGATATGGATATTACAATAATCATATTTTCTTTCTTCTGGAGTCCACAGATCATCTTGCTTGATATTGAACCTACCATCCATATTTCACAGAAACAAATTAGGAACCAGATTGAATATGGGTGCATGCTAGCCTGATATTGTCTAATATAGCTAATGATTCTAAGAAAAAGAGTTAGGCCTTTAATTTTTGTCCATTCTTCAATTATGTTAATAGCAATATTAAGTAGACTTTAAATCTTTATGAACCTAAACATCTTGGATTTTTTGGATATGTGTTCGGTAAATTTGAATATCCAAATAATTCTTATTTTACATAGATGGATTTTGGATATGCATACTAGCATGAATATCAGCTTATCTTGATACATATTTGCAATATCGTAGCGAGTTTTGGGTACCCATATGATATTATATCGGCCTAAAAAACCATTGGCTGATGTGGATACCGAGATTTAAACCACGCATTCTAGTAAAAATATAAACTCGGACTAAATATTTTATATCCATTACAGCCCCACTGAATGCTTCACCCTACATGGGCCTTCGAGCCATGCGAAGGGACTCTAGAGAATATTCTTTTGTTGGAAAGGCAAAATAAATGAGGTAAATTGCTGATTTGGACTTGGGACCTCTTGAAACCTAGGGCTCTTGTGCCGTGTCAAATAGCTTCTATCCTCAAAAACTTCAAGCTTGTAAGTTGTAGGTCAACAGTGTATTTCAAGCAATCCAAACATTGTGGAGTATAGCAATTGGTCTTTAGGATTATGACAAGGTCTTGTATTAACCATAGTTTTCTTGACCACGAAGTTAACTGCGGGTTGTAAGATGTTCAACTCTTCATGAATACTAAACTTCTTTCTCTCCTTTTTTTAATGTAAAAGGAATTACAACAGATATTTCTTTTGCAGACGGTCCTGCTGTAAATGGACAGTCTGCTTACCGACTCTGTATGGGTTCTTAATGGTGTTCTCCAGTACCAAAGATCATTTGATTTTTCTTGGAATAGCTCAATCAATGTGTTAATGACTGATATCAAATGGATAATATACTTCTTTCCTCAAAATATTATGGAGCAGCGTGTGCGCACACTGAAGTAGTGTATTTTTATGAGCTTTCTCCTGTAGCCTGCGAGACTCGATGACACATGTCATTCTCAATGTAGTCTTTGCAAATTTACCTTGCATCTCTTCACATGGCTGTGTGTACTTTACCTAACAGTCCTTATTTCTTCTCATTTTACAACTGTTTTTGAGTAAAGATAATTGGTTTTAAGTATTTTGTCTTTGGATTATGCTGCCAACAAGGTAAATAATAAACTTAGTCTGCACTCACTAAGGGTCTGTTGGTTGTCGTAACTGGCCGTAATTCGTAATTGTAATTGGTAAAGTCTTTTACAATTGTAAATGAGTTACATGTATGTAAATTTTACGGTGTTTGGTTGGTAATATAAAATTGTAAAGTGGGAAAGTGTATTATACTTTACGGTGTTTGATTGTCGTAATGTATAAGTCGTAAGTGAAAAAGTTGATCACAAAATTAACTATTTGGTGATTTTAAAAGTTTTAATACTGCAAATAAATATTAAAAAAGTTAAATATTAAATTTTTTTAATATTAATATAAAAAATATTACAAATTTGTATGACTACAAAATTAACTGTAACTGGGCTGTAAGTGAGTGGTAACTGGGTTGCAAGTGAGTGTTAGTTGAGTTACGTAAGTCTTTTACGAATTACGGTCCAAACAAACGCCGTAGTTGTAACTGGGTAGTAAGTCATTTACGAATTACGGAGTTTTACACGAAACAAACGGCCCAAGTTTGAAAATATCAGGTACCATAAAATCCCACTTGTTAAAGCCTTTTATTTTCAATTGAGGGTGCTAATTGATGGGAGAGGATATCAAAATAAATTGGAAAATGCAAGAAAGGGCTTCACAGAGTTTTTCTCACCAACCATTCCTTTCAGCAAAACAAAAAGAAAGAAAAAGAAAATGAGAGAGATTGAGAGAGGTATCTTCATGTTTCCAGTAAATCATTATTTCTCCTTGCCTTTCGTGTATATACGCTCATGTATTTCATTTATTTTGCATATACATTATTTTGTGAGCCAACAAACAATGAAATCAAATTACTGAAGAATTTGAACAAATAACCATATTTAGGTTAGTTTTTCCAATTTCAAGACAAAAAATATATACAATTTATCCATCATATCTAATGAAGTATAGTGGAAAATACTTGTACTATTAATTCATTGAAATTTTCATTTACCATATTTAATAACTTAATATTGAACAAAAGAACATGGCGGAAAAGGAGTAGAATAAGGGTGCAAAATGTAATTATTAAAGATATAAGGGCACTCTTGCTATAAATCATTTTAATTATAAACATGAGGTGGATAAAGGCCCCGGCAGTTTCAAGGTAGACCCAATAGATTTGGCTTTAAATTAGCTTGGCCTCATTAGGAAAAGTAGTTAATGTGGGACTTGGACTGAGTGGATTAGCTGAGGAGGAGACAAAGAGGAAGACTTGTTTCCATATGATTATAACAAAGTTAGTACCAAAAAACACATTTTCCAAAACCCTGAACTTTATTTTGTCTTGCATCTCTTCTTTAATGAAAAAATCTTTATGTTATTTTTTTTTTCTTTGCACATTCATTAGGGGATGGGAAAAAAAAAAGAAAGAAAGAAAGGCATTCTAATAATCAAGAGTCACATTTGACTTTTGATTCTTCTCCTACAATAATAAAATTAAGGGTCGTTCTTATATATATACCTCTAAATTTTTTGTATTTCTGAAATTACCTTTCAAATCTTCATATTTTTAAAATGAACCTCCTAATTCTTTAATCACATCAAAATTGCCCCCACCGTCAATTAAAAAGCATAAAAAGAATTAGTTAAATTTTGTGGAATTCCTTTAATACTCCCATCTTCGATTAATACCACTCTAATTAATTCATTAACATAAACTTAATTGATTTGAGGGTGAGGGGAATGACTTCCAGCAATTTTAATTAATTAAACCTAAACTGATAGGAAAGTGTAACACCCCGCTCCCGAAATACGTACTTAGTTGCGTATTCGTATTTTCTGATCATATTTTTTAATTTGATTTACTTCCTGTATTTATTTGTATTATGAGTTATTTATATGAACATTTTGTCATGGATTAGGATTCGTGAACTCGGAGTCAGCCCTAGTCTGACCGGGCCGATCTTGGAGTATTGCTCAATTTGGTCTTTCTACTATTCTGATTTGACCGATTTCAATTTCAAATATTGTTTTCAATATTCAAGATTTTTCATGATTTTCTGAAATTTTCCTGAATTAAGTTGTAAATCTTCAAAACCAGAGTCAACTAGTACTGCTGCTCGATTCTCGAATTTTTAATTTACAAACGAAATTAAAATTCTAAAAACAGCTTTCCCATAACTTCTTAAATCACATTTTCTATCTAAAAACTTTTTCTGAGAGTTTTCTAAATTTATCGAAATTCCACTGGATTTGGTGTCGGCCAGTATCGCTGGTTGATTCTAGGAATTTTAATTTACAATTGGAATCAAATTTCTAGATTCCGCTTTCATATTACTTCTTAGAATTATATTTTCTCCTTTCATGCATTTTCTGAGATTTTTCAGATTTTATCAAAATCTGGCCGATCCGGTGTAGACCGGTATTGACAGTTGACTTCAAGATTTTTATATTGAAAACGGAATTAAATTTCAAAAAATTGATTTCATCAAACATCTTAAAATAATATTTATTATTTTTGAGAATTTTTGGGAAGCTTTCCAAGCTAATTCAATTTCGGGCTTTTCTAGAGTTTTGGTGTTTTCTCCAGATACCGGAATTTATCCAGATATTATATTTATATTCCTCTCATTTTCTCTCTCCTTCCTCAGATGTGAGTCTCACCAAATCTGGATTCGATCAATAAATGCAGAGATTCATTTCGTTTTGCATTTAATGCCTTTCAAGTCAGCTCTGACCAAGTCATTACGACTTTATCTTTTTTGTTAAATGCAATCTCGCGTTTTCCTCCTGGAGCGGCTCTTATCTCCGCGTCTAGTTCACTTTTGCCCAGACGCGGCCATCTTTCATGGAGATGCAAGTCTCTTTGATGAAAGGCAACCCAATGGCAAACTAGTAATAATCAAAAACTTCCCTTTATATAACACCTCCTCCTTTCTCTCTCTTTCATCTTTTCTTCTTTCCCTTCTTCACTTCCAGCGAATGGCAGCACCCAACCTGACCGTGCCTCCCTCTTGGCCGGCCACTCTCCCCTCCATCTCTACCACCTTCACACACAACTCCTCTACCTTTCTCTCCTCCATCTCCTCCTCCATTCCAACAACAACAACAACTTCACCACCTTCTTCTTCCTCTTTTTCCACCAAGAAACCCATTAACCTCCAAAGCTTCACTACCATTTTTCCCACCACCTTGGTCACCACAACCATGTCATCTTCCTCTCCTTGTCGTACTCTTTCCAACGAGCTATTGATTCGCTCTCCGAAACCCTTTTTGCAAAACTCCATTTTCCCCATTTTAACAACACTTGCACCCCACAATTTGTTAGGCTTGGAGCTTTGGTCACCTTCTCCGGCCAACTCCGGCCGCCGCCGGCGACCGCCGACCATGGCCGACCATCCCCCTTCCTTCTTCTTTCTTTTCTTTACTTTTCTTTTTTCTTTTCTTCCCTTCTTTCTTTCTTTCCTTTTTCTTCTCTTTTCTTTCCTTCTTTCTTTCTTTCTTTCCTTTATTTCATTCCCTGCGTCTCTACTCCCTCATTCCCTTCGTCTTCCTCTCTCTCTTCTGCATCTCTCTTTTTCTCTAATGTTAATTACTAGACGCGTGTTTTCCATTGAATTGCAAAGGGGAAAACTTACAATAAAAAGAGTTAAGGAGTTAAATTACAAGTATTCTTAAAAAGATTACAAGTAGATCTCCTCAGAGATTCTGGAGAAGTGTGCCGATAAGAGTCTGGTCAGCGCGCGACCACTTTGTCCCTTTGACGATGCGAGCGATGAGATTCCCTTCTCGCCTGGTTCGGGGAATCATAGAACAGAAGGTTGGTAGAACCCTCTTGCTACTTCTCAAAACCGCCTTCAATTAGGAATCCTTCTCGCCTGGTTCCGGAGATTCCTTGAGAAGAAGGTATTATGGTATCAGCAACCTGATTAGAGAAGTGATTCTCTAAAAGTCTCTGAATTCTTATGCGCACGATGCTTTGTGAAGAAGTCTCTGCTTGTGGAGTCCTCTCTCGAGCGTATTGCGTGTGTTCCTCTTCTTCTGGAGGTGGTCCTCTATTTATAGGGAAAGCAGGGGTATAATTGTCCCTTGAAAATATGAAAACAGATTGAACCAAATCTGTTTAAATCTGAAAAGTAGCCTTGCTGCGAGGCTAGGATCAGCTTCTGTGAAGCTAGAAGTAGCAGGTCAGTTGATCCTCTTGATCTGTTTTGATCCTTTCCATATAATTGAAAGATTTCCCCTGATCCCCTTATTCGTTTAGAAGAGTCAAGAGATTGTGGCAATCAACTGCCAAATTAGATCTCAGATTTGATCTTGATTAGATTTGATCTCAATCCTGATTAGATTTGATCTCATCTAGAGATTTGATTGGTCAAGGGTTGACCATAGCAGACCCGCAGCAGCGCTACCCGCTTTGAACTCACAGCGGAGCTGGAGGTAGTATCTGGCGAAGTCAGAGGAAGGCTTCTTCGGCGGAGTTAGATGTCATCTGTTGCGAAGCTACATATACCCTTTCTGTGCAGTTGCGCGTGGTTTCAGGCGGAGCTAACTCTCTCTGCGGAGTTGCGCTTCAGCAGTTCAAGCGAAGCTATGAGTTAATTTCCTGGCGGAGCTGTGAATGGCTTCAATGCGAAGTTGAATGATCTTAGCCTTGCAGGCGAGGCTATCCCTTTGGGCTCATGTAATGCTAAGTGCTAGCATCTTAGACCTGTTGAGGTCTGTTGAGAGGCTATCCGGGCTACTGTCTGCTTGCTGGATCAGTGAAGTCCAAGTTGTTTCCTTGTCCTCGGAGATGGGTGTAAACTAGTCGTCAGCTTGTCTGTCACGTCTTTTGTAAATGTCAACAAGTTTAGACATTATTCGGGCCAGTAAGAATCTTGTCTTTTTAAGTGTCAACAAGACCCCCTTCAAAGTTTTCGAAAGTCTGCAATGGCTCAGACTTCGAAATACTTTGAACTGCTTTGATCGG